>JBCFYV010000458.1:0-66577 GCA_039000515.1 Timema cristinae | reverse complement strand
AACAGTTTATTAAGTGACAGTTGATATTGAATATTTAGGAATGCTGATTTGATGTATGATTGTTGGGGCTACATTGGGCTACAATAGTGAAGTTTACTATTGTAGGATACGTCGAAGTATTATTTTAGATGGTAGTATGCGTTAAGCGAATGTAAGTTGAATATTAGGTTGGGTAGGGTAGTAACTGTACAATACGAAGTTTGTATTGTTACAGTGGTCTAAGTGTAAGGTGTCAAACTTCGAAGCTGGGAGCCCGGCGTTCAATCCTTGGCTCCAGCACAGACTTATCTTATTTCTAAACCCTTCCTTCACCTCTGACAAGACGTGTATTAATCACAACTTTATAATGCGTGGAATGCCAAGCCTCCATGGTTCAATCCCCGTTAAACTGTAGGTACCCCATTTCATCTCACAATCACCCTACCATTACACATTAGCGTAAGTGTGTACAACCCTAACGGGTAGTAAGATGCGCTGCTAATAATAATATATAAATATATAATATATTTACTGTTTTAAAACGTCTGTCTGTTGCTAAATATACATGGAACTTCATAACCGGTTGTGGTGCTTTATTTATATTTGATAGGATCTAGTATACATACAGTCAGGGTTTGAGTCTCCGTTAAATATACGACTGGTTTTATTTAAATCTGTAGCTTAGGATCTATGGAACCACTTAACAGATTGCGGTATAGTTTTTACTTCTATACTGGACCAATAACTAGGCAGGTTTTAACATTATTTGTGTATAATAAGATGTTTCAGTGCGAGTCCCGGAGAGGACCAGCCGATTGTTTGTATACATTGATGGAACCACATGATTACTGTGGTGTTATTTTTAATATTCCGTAGATTATTTATCCAGGCATTTTTCAGTGTAATAATTGTAATCGGGTGTTTTGGTGTAATCCCGGTAAAGTGTCAGCTGGATATGTGTATATATCTCTGGAACCACTTAACCGATTGGGATGTAGATTTTGTGTATAATATTTATCCAGGCGTGTTTTAGCATGATATAATCAAGTTTTGTGTTGTGAGTCCCGGTGAAGACCAGCAGAATATTTGTGTATATCTCTGAAACAGCAAACGATTCCGAGTAGTTTTTTATATTCTATAGGATATTAACCAGGCAAATTGTAGCATGATATATCTAGGTTTTGGGTTCAAGTCCCTGTTAAAGTTTCGTATGGATGTTGTATATATGATATCTAGGATATTTATAACCACATAAGCGATTGCAGTGCAGATTTTTTTCTTTCAATTATGTAGTATTTATATCCAGGCATAGTTTAACATTAGTTTATCAAGGTTTTGCTGTTAGTCCCTGGAACTGCTGACAAGCCTATTGATAATGGATTTTGTGGGTCAGCTGAAAGGTGAAATTCCGTTCTTCCGGATGGGATAATATGTTCAGAGTGAACTATAAGATAATATTTATATATAATATAATATTATCTATTTCACCCACCTCTGCTACTCATCTGGGCTACATGCCTTAAATAATTGTTGTGGGATAGTGATGAGAAGATCAAGTTAAAGAGGATGTAACATTATATGCTAGAGAGAAGGTTGGGAAACAATGCAGGAAAACGTCCCTCAATATTTTCGGTGAATATGAGAACCCTGTTTATGCATCACTGAAAATGGACCATATGAAACTTTTTGTCCACGTCACTACCGATGCAGTAGAAAATAAATCATTTACTGATTTCCTATAATATTTAGTTTACTTTGTATTTCTGTTTACTATAAGATATCAAATATTTAATTTTGTGTGTATTTCCAGCAGATATCACACTTGTCTATAATCTATTATTTTGGGGCTTTCATCTTTGAGTTCAATCAACTAATGATTTAACTACAATGAGATAAATCAACAACTCTCAGAACCCACCTTTGGTGGTGAAGTTAAATAAACCCTTGTCGCGTTGAGCTCGACTAGCCTGAGGACGGGGAGAATCGAGGTTCGAATCTCGGTCGGGTGAAAGGGGGGTTTCCTAAATGGTTTTCCATTCTCCTTCCACACAAATGCGGGTTCACTTCCTCTAATTCGAACCTTCCCAATTCCTAAATCTATTAAAGTAATTAGTACTAAAACCGGATAACCCGAACGGGAAGTAAGACGTGGTGCTAAATATTATTGTTCTATTGATTTAAGATTGACTATATCAAGGTTATATGAGAAACAGTGAAGTTTTTCCTGGCATTCAAACATATTACTAAATAGTTCGTTGTGTGTGTGTGTGTGTGTGTGTGTGTGGTGTGTGCTAGCTGGCCGTGAAGGTCTGAGGTTAGCATAAAATAGTTAAATGGCGCTTGTCAAAAAAAGTGTTGGATCACTTTATCAAATAATGCACTAGCAAATAGTGGAAGTTTCGAATGTAGTTAAATCTCATAAATCTTATAAACATTTATGTCTTGCAGTAAGCCAACAGTTATTACTCCTTCCAAGCTAATTTCAAGAACATATAAATGATGTATTTTGTTTAGTCTGCACGACCACTTTTATGTTAAAATAGCTTTATCCACAAATAATTGTGGGACTTTTAGCACAATCGATAGATTTTTTTCATACTACTCAACTGAGGATCTTAGGTTCGACTCCTACATCGCGGTACTTTTATCTTTAATGAAATGTGTGTTTTTCCTTTTAAAGCGATGTCCTAATGGGATGTGGATGTTGTGTATTTTCAAGTTTTAAAATAGTATCAATGTTGTGCGCCGATTTTATTGTAGGTTCCGAAAGTGCACGTTAAATAACTCAAATAATTTTTTTAAATAAAAACTTAGGACGCTACGCTGCTCTCTAAGTGAGATCGGTTATTACTTACTGAAGAAACTAAGAAAATTATGGTGTACTCATATTATATTAAATATAGCTGGGATCCAAGAGAGTTAGTAAAAAAACTTTCAGCAATATAATATATATATGGCTTAATGATATGCATTGTTTGTCTAGTTTTCCATTCTTCACACATCTTTAATGCATGCATTGTTATGGATCAAGTGTGCACTTGGTGCAGGTTATTTAGATTTCATATCTAGGCTAACCATCCTCTTCTCCTTACGCGGTCCTGCTCCATCGTAAGTTGTCGGCACGCGGCATTATTTATTATATTATTATTATTATTATTATTATTATTATTATTATTATTATTATTATTATATAGTAGTAGTAGTAGTAGTAGTATAGTAGTAAGTAGTATAGTAGTAGTAGTAGTATATACCGTGTCTTACTACCCTTTCGTTTTTACTCACGCTAATATGTAATTGTAGAGTGATTGTGAGAAGAAATGGAAGACCTACAGTTTAACGCGGGATCCGAACCACGGTGGAGGCCTGGCATTCCACAAATTCAGAAGTTGTGAATAATACACTTCTTGTGAGAGGTAAAGGAAGAGTTTGGAAAGCAGATAAATCTGTGACGGGCACGCGGCATTAATGAGTTAAAGTACTGAGAGCAATATAGAAATATTTCGAAAAGTATTATTTGCATTTAATAAAATAATTTTACTCTAAAAAACATTTGTTTTCACAAATTTCTAATTTTTCCAGAGTTTTTCCGACCTTTTTAAAATCCCGTTTATGAGACTTTTGCGTATATAAAAAATGATAAAATATGTATATTATATATTTAAATATTAATGTATATATATATTTGAAACACTCCCGGTAAAAGCTTTTCAAAAATACCCGCACAATTGGGTAAAAATGATATGAATTAAAATTAAGTTTATTATTAACAAATTTCGTTACTCGTATTTTTTTTCTCAAAACTCTTACCAACCTATTTTATGTAGACACGCTCACACTTAGCTGTAAGCCAAATATGGCTTTATACGTCTAACCGTTCAAGTGTTGAGATCTGTGTAGCACCGAAAAACAGACGTGAGTTTATTTTAAAGGTTCCATGCTTGATACGGAAACCAAAATGAGTTTTGAATTTGAGTTTAATTTACGTGTATTTATTTTTTTATTCTATCATAACCTGTATTGTTATATTATTATAGTTTAAAAACAATTTCATACCAACAATGTTTAATTATTCTCTTGTCGGTTGTATTTATGTCGTTTATGAGTATTTTAAATTGAGTTATAATAATTACATAACTAAAAGAAGTAGATTACACGTAGCTATGAATAATATTAAAAGTAGTTCAAGCCATTCATTCTTGTTCATTCCTAAAATAATTATTTTGGTAGAAATAATGTAAAATTATTTACGGACATATATCTTTTTTTCTTCCTACTATTTTGTTTTGGTTTCAAGTTTAGACATACAATGTAAATTAAAAAAACATATTTTCTAAGTAAGTATATCACAAATCTTGGTTTTACATATTTTTGTGTGGGGATTTATTTAGGGGTTCATATATATCTTATTCCGTAGTTTTATTTAATCAGATACATATTCGATACACTTTAATATGTGTAGGCCTACTGTCAGTTACAATAAAAATATTACAAATTTTTTAATTTCCATCTATATTCCACATTACTCCCACACCAGCGTGTTAAATCCACCCCAAACTCGAGAGAGAGAAGCGACCACTATAACGGAATTTATGCATATAGATGGTTGAGAATGAGCATTTTTAGGGCCATACACTAGTACCAACCATCAATTGATGAACTCCATACCTTCTCGTCAGTAAAAATAGCTCTCCTCCAATATTTTAATGGCCGTTATAAGTTTTCTTGTGTGAAATTCAGTCGAGCCTGCTTCTGCCATTCTGTTAAACTCTCTTTTGACAAGTTAACCCCAACCCGCGCAGCAATATGTCTGCTTGTTAAATATGTGCTCTACTGATCTATAGCATCTAGCTTTGCCTGAAGCACCTCCAGCAGTATTACGTTTGAGGTTGTTTTCATTTTCCCATCTAGATTTCCAAAGCGATAAAGTTTTTCATGAACACGGTATTGTACGCGAAATTTCACTGTCCGTGTACCCTGGCTCCACTAAACCCAGAATCTTTCCTTTATAGTCTTAACTTAAACGTCCATATCGTTCCATGGCTGAATTAACTGTCAACAATAAGTTTCAAACACAAGGATTGATGTTTTGTTTTGTTCTCCTGTTTAGGAACAAATAACGCTTTGTCAAATGAGCCGTCTATTCTGTTTCCATCATGTGAAAGTTTTCACTCCTATGATCCACTTATGGGAATATAAATAATAATAATTTAACACAGTAATTTAATAAAGTATATTATATAATAAAAATTATAAAATACAAATAATCAACATTAAAAAGCAAAATTATAACCTAAACCTCTTCCTTGAATACTAGCCAAGAACGATAAATAATTAGTAAGGACCTTATAGTAGAGTTAGTCGCAATTAAAACTAAATAGCAGGCGTAAATTTATACAACGTATATTTAGTTTTTATTTAGTACCGCGTCTTACTACCCGTTCGGGTTATAGGCTTTAAGTACTAATTACACTAATGGATTAGGAATTGGGAAGGTTTTAATTAGAGGAAGTGAACCTGCATTTGCGTGGAGGTAGAGTGGAAAACCATTTAGGAAAAACCACCCCCAGTTCACTCGACCGAGATTCGAACCTCGATCGCCCCGTCCTCAGCAGTCGAGCTAAACACGACAAGCGCGTTAGCCAACTACGCCACCGAGGCGGGTTACAACGTATTAAATATGTTTATTTAAAGACATTATCCAATATATTGACTTTTAACCTATTTTTTAATATGCCAATTTTCGAACTACGCTGCCAAATTTTATCATTAATATAATAAAATAATATGTTTAAGTCATGTAAAAACGTGATTTGCAAGGAAAGAAGAATAAATATACAAAAACCGATGATGAGAGAATGGTGTCAGATATTAATCAGAATAGAGTTAAATTTGATTGATCAACATTTCAAAATAATAAGGTATTTCATGTGCATAATTTTTAACACAAGATTCTAACCTTGTCCTCCACGCCATGATTAACTGGAATACACAGCATGAGAAACCACTTAAGAAATACCACCTAATTAAACACAACCAGGATTCTAACCCTGACTTCTTTGTCACAGGCAAAACGGACTAATTTAACTTAACATTCATGCGAGGTAATACGTTGTGTTGCTTCGGTGGTCACATGTTCTAAAACGGTGCTCTTGCAATAGACTGACAATGACGGGGAGATCTGGGTTATATCCTGGTCTGGTTCACTGAGAGGGTTTTTTCCTAAATGATTTTCAACTCTACCCCCACGTAAATGTGGGCACAATTTCTGTAAATTCAGTCTTCCTCGGCATTAACACATTAGAGTAAATAGTATACAGGCGTAAAACCCGAATGGGTGCGGTGCGTCACTAAAAATATATATTATATATATTTTATTTGGTTCTGAACCTAAATAGTGCGGAATAATCTAATGTTACACATTAATATATGGCTTCCTTGAAAAAAAGGAATAAGAATAGGTAAATTTTTCTATGCCACAGTAATGAGCCAGTAACTATTTTAATATGTTTAAACGCAGTATCAAAAAAATTATAACTTTTAAAATAACCAATTTAGCGTGAAAAGCCCTACCTAAATCAATAAATCCTTTAAGCTTTAATAACAAGGGTTGGATATGAGCGGTGTTAAGAATTTTCTAGTGAATTGTTCCCACCTCCTTGGTATCAACCCTGTCCTTGAGCTTATGAATACACTTTTCCCCACTACATTTTAATGTATGGAATCGGGAAAATGGATATTGAGGGCTAAGATCTACTTATACAGACCAACCCTGTGGAGCCAACCTTTGGGCTTAATAAATACACTCTTCTGTTTTAAAATATAACAAATAAATAAACGCAAACAATCGATTAATTGATAAACAAACAATATTTCACGTGTTTAAATATCTAGCAATTCTAGTCCAGTTTGTGTCTAACTTGTTTCGAACATTTCCTCCATGTAAATATGAATACATCCACATTCAATTCGACCTCTTTACCATAACTCACTCACGTATTATTATGCGTATAGCACAGACGGGTAGTAAGACATGGTTGTAAATTTTGTTTTATATGTAAATATATTCTAACATATTTTCTTGGTTATATTATCCCTTTCCCTGTAGCACGGAAAATTGCAACATAATAAATTGTCTACATTTCTTCGAATGCTTTTGAATAGAGTATATTTTAGTTTTCATTACCACCTCTAAAACTTCCGACAAACAGATGTGAAATGGATGTAATATTATTATTCTTGGTTGGCAATGAAAAGTTATTGCACGTCGAAAACTAAAGAGCAATAACAACTGAACAATTGAAATTTAATAATTAATTTTTTACTAAGATACACCACATCCTAACTAACGATATAGTTGGTTTTAAAAACACGATCATTCAAATAAAATATTTCTTTCATCCTCAGAATAATGTGAACGCCACACTTTTCACCGCCAGACCTAACGAAACATCACCGGGAGACAAACTCCAACGCCATGTTTTCAACTTCCGCTAGATCTCGGTTTAAAACGACTCCACTAACACCGGGCTAATTTATTACAGCTTTCTGCAAACCGGCAAATTACGTCATCGCATGTCAGGCCACCACTTCACTTGAGACTTCAGTCCAATTCTATTGATATATAAAATCTAATATTTAATGGATGAAATTCCTACAGATATAAATAAATTCACAACAATGGGCTGAATTGAACAATAAATATTAGAGTATGATATTTTAACATAAAAGTGGTCGTGCAGACTAAACAAAATAAATAATTTATATGTTCTTGAAATTAGCTTGGAAGGAGTAATAACTGTTGGCTTAATGAAAGACATAAATATTTATAAGATGTATGAGATTTAACTACATTCTAAACTTCCAATATTTCGCTAGTGCATTATTTGATAAAGTGATCCAACACTTTTTTAGACAAGCGCCATTTAACTACTCTACGCTATACTCGGACCTTCACGGCCAGCAAGCATACACACAACGAACTATTTATTCATATGTTTGAATGCCAGGAAAACTTCACTGTTTATTAGATAACCTTCATATAGTAAATCTTAAATCAATAGAACAAGGAAAGGGTATTTAAAGGAATTGAATACACATTCTTGATGAGAGTTTTTTAATTTTCAGCAGAGCGTCTTACTACCCGTTCGAACAATACGCTTAAATACTAACTATTATAAAGGGATAGGAATTGGGACGGTTGAATTTAGAGGAAGTGAACCCACATCTTCTTCATCATATCCCGCAACAATTATTTAAGGCATGTAGCCCAGATGAGTAGCAGAGGCGGGTGAAATATATAATATTATATTATATATAAATATTATCCTATAGTTCACTCGCGGAAAACGGAATTTCACCTTTCAGCTGACCCACAAGATCCATCAATAGGCTTGTCAGCAGTTCCAGGGACTAACAGCAAAACCCTTGATTAAACTAATGTTAAACTCTGCCTGATATAAATACTACATAATTGAAAGAAAAACTGCACTCCAATCGCTTATGTGGCTATAAATATCCTAGATAACATATATATACAACATCTATACGAAACTTTAACAGGGACTCGAAACCCAAAACCTAAATATATCATGCTAAAATTTGCCTGGTTAATATCCTATAGAATATAAAAAACTACTTCCGGAATCGGTTTGCTGTTTCAGAGATATACACAAATATTCTGCTGGTCTTTCACCGGGACTCACAACACAGAACCTGATTATATCATGCTAAAACATGCCTGTATAAATATTATACACAAAAAACTACATCCCAATCGGTTAAGTGGTTCCAGAGATATTAACAAATATCCAGCTGACACTTTACCGGGACTTACACCAAAACACCCGATTACAATTATTACACTGAAAAATGCCTGGATAAATACTCTACGGAATATTAAAAATAACACCACAGTAATCATGTGGTTCCATCAATGTATACAAACAATCGGCTGGTCCTTCACCGGGACTCACACTGAAACATCTTATTATACACAAATAATGTTAAAACCTGCCTAGTTATTGGTCCAGTATAGAAGTAAAAACTATACCGCAATCTGTTAAGTGGTTCCATAGATCCTAAGCTACAGATTTAAATAAAACCAGTCGTATATTTAACGGAGACTCAAACCCTGACTGTATGTATACTAGATCCTATCAAATATAAATAAAGGCACCACAACCGGTTATGAAGTTCCATGTATATTTAGCAACAGACAGACGTTTTAAAAACAGTAAATATATTATATATATAATATTATTAACAGCGCATCTTACTACCCGTTAGGGTTGTACACACTTACGCTAATGTGTAACGGTAGGGTGATTGTGAGATGAAATGGGGTACCTACAGTTTAACGGGGGATCTGAACCATGGAGGCTTGGCATTCCACGCATTATAAACTTGTGATTAATACACGTCTTGTCAGAGGTGAAGGAAGGGTATAGAAATAAAATAAACCTGTGCCGGAGCCGAGGTTGGAACCCTGGACCTTAGTCACCAAAGTCTGACCCTTTACCCCTAAACCGACAGGTCACTTTAATAACAGTTAAGAGTTTACAATACTTTTTTACTTAAAGATATTTATACTCTAAACCTTAAAAAAGCATAGATATCATTTAAAGTGTTTTTAAACTCGTAAATCCAAAAAAAATTACTCCCTGCTTTTCATTCATTTAAACTTCCCCACTCTGATCTACTTGCAGATGATATAACCAGTATTATGATTTTAATTTCCAGAATTTATTTAGTAAAAAAAACCATTAAAAACCCACAACTAATATTATACATTTAATTTATTAGAAAAGTATAATAAAAGTAAATTTTATTAAACAACACTTTTATCAATCAAAGTATTTATAAATATCTGTTTATTAATCGTTATATTGTGGCCGTTTTGGTATCATTAAATAAAATATGAAATTGAACTATGGTACCACAAAGCTATATATACAGTCATAGTAACTTTGAAGAAACAAATAAATTACCTTTTATAACTAAACTATGTCCAATAGATAAGATTTTATAAAATATATATATTTTTTGTCCACCCGGAAATAATATAATCAATTTTAAATCAGGATTAGGACCCTTAAGTTATATAAGTTATTTTTTAACTCAGCGTCTTAAAAATAAAGTATAAATCTTTTAGATTTAATTTATTATTTTCACTACATATTTGTAATATAATAATTAATCATTAATAAATTCATAATTAGCTATTCACAGTAATAAATATTCTAAAGAGGGAAACCGGCTTTATGTTACTATTTAAAACCAATAAACGTGAGTAGCACTGCTGCCAAAATAATGCGTGACGTGGTTAAATCTTTAACAGCTTAAAAAAAGGCCAATTTATTAATGAGACTAAACATAATTAAATTAGCTTAGTATAAAACGAATAATTTGTTCTATTATGAAGGGAACAAAAAAGTAAATTAATTTAGTTGATCAAACTATTTGGACATCGCAAAAAGACATAGCCCATCCCCCATCACTCCTTCCTACAGGCTACAAATAATATAGGACTTAAGGCTTTCTCTAAATACGGCCTTTGGGTAGCTAGGCAAACTATCCTGCAGTCATGTGTGGATCTATAGCATACCTCGCTGGCTGATTGAATAAGTTGCTACCTTACAATCTCGACGGAGTGTACATATGAATACGTAAGCATAGGCATCAATTCTCAAATAAACTCAATTAACTTTTTCTAATCATAATTTTATCTTCTTATCAGTATTATACACTTTATCTTTTACTTTAACTCATGTCTTTAATACATGCATTTTAATATATTTTGTTTTTTGTTATATATGTGTTCTCTGACTCACATTTTTAATCTGTTTTTATAATGTCAATTATTACATTTTAACCTAATTAAATTTTCTCTCAATACATAATCTCTATTCCTTTCACACTTAATGATTTTACTTGATTTTTTGTTTTAACAAACAATTTTGCCAAACAGTCCATATACTCTTTATGATAGTAAACTTAATTGTTATTGTCTTTCTAATTTATATCAATAACTTAATTTCTGTCTTATTCGTATCTTTCAATTGATTTCTATTTTATCTATTAGGATATATATTGTTCCTTACTACAACTAATTATGTATTTTTATGAACATACGTATATGTTTTAAATTTATTAGAGGTACTTAATGTGAACTTTGCAAACCGACTGATAAACCAGCTTAAATCTAGATCAGACAGAACTGAGCTTAGCGGTCTGACGTTAGCAAATATGTATTTACAGTGGATTTGGTTAATTCGAATTGGTTACTAGGCTTTCATCAATTCTGATTTAAGTCTGCAATTTTTGTGTGTATATTTTTCCAAGTTTTTATATTTTGTGTTTAAAAAATTTCTTGTTTTTTATACATATATTGATGTGTATATATGCTTTATATACCGTAATAAAATGTGTATGTTTATATGTAGCATATTTTGAGGTTATTGATTTTCTGTGTATCAGTTGCCTTGATACTCATGAAAATGTTTAGTTCAAATTTTTAATATTTTGAATTTTTTAGGTATTTCTTGGACTTTGAATTACTTTTTAATTGTTATATGTATATATATATATATATATATATATATATATATATATATATATATATATATATAGAGGGATAGGTGTGATAGATAGTGTGGACTTGATATAACTAGCTCAAGATAGGGATAGGGTGTTATGAGGTGGACTGGATATAACTTCTTATGATAGGGATTGGTTGTTGGTTTGTAAGGGCAGCAGTGAGCTATTGAATTTATAATGCCATAGAGAAGTTAAGTAGACTACGTAAGGTTGTTTTAGTATATTTATGTACATGGAACATGTGTGTTCATATACATGTATATATAAAACACATATATAGATTCCTTTATGATCTAGTGGTCCTAGCTCCTGACAACATACTCAGAGGTATCGGGTTCGATCTCTAAAGCAAAGGGTCTGGAAGGGGGTCAATCTCAACCTCGTGAGGACAAATGGGAGTTACTTGAATAAATAAGGAGCACTTCTGGTCTAGAAAACTGAGATTAAGTGTGCTGACCAAATGACAGCCTCTATATGTAAAGGTTGGAACCATCATTGCTAACAGTGGTGGCCGCTCTATCGGAATAGATTGGTTTTGGGCTCACACCATGGAGTTTATTCGTATATATATATATATATATATATATTATAATATATAATATGTTTGGATAGATAAAATATATATTGTACAGTCCGTCGAGATTGTAAGGTAGCAACATCTTGGCTCAGCCCACGCGGTATGCTAGACCTCCTCACATGACTGCTGAATAGTTTGCCTAGGCTACGCCCAAGACCGGATTTAGAGAAAGCCTTAGGTCCTAAAAATATTTCTTAACTGTAGGGAAAGAGTGATGAGGGAGAAGTTATGTCTTTTTGCGATGTTCAAATGGTTAGCTCTATTAAATTAATTTAACTTTTTTTGTTCCCTTCTTAATAAAATCAATTATTCGTTACATACTTGGTTAATTAATTATGTTTGGTCTCATTAATATATGGCCTGGCTTTTTTTTATCTGTTAAATATTTAACCACGCCACACATTACTTTCACAGCAGTAATACACATATTTATCGGTTTTACATGGTAATATAAAACAGGTCTCCACCTTTTCAGAATCTTAATTACTGTGAATAGATAATCATGAATTTATTAATGATTAATTATTATAATCAGCACATGTAGTTCAAATAACTAATTAAATCTAAACAATTTTTACTTTACTTTTAAGACGCTGAGTTAAATTGTATATAATTTAAGGGTCCCGATCCTGATTTAAAATGTTTAATATTATTTCCAGGTAGACAAAAAAAGAGAGATTTGATAACATACTATCCATTGGTTATATTTTAGTTATTAAAGTGAATTTATTTGTTTCTTCAACGTTATTATGACTGTCTATAACTTTGTAGGACCATTGTTCGATTCCATACTTTATTTAATGTTACCATAACGGCCACAATATAACTATTGGATAACAGTTTTGATAAATACTTTGATTGAGATAAATTGTAGTTTAGTAAGATTTACGTTGATGAACATTTTCTAATAAATTTCATGTTTAATTATATTTTTCAAATATGTTTTCTTTCTAAAACAATTATAGAAATCCAAATAATGAAACTGACCATGTAATAGGCAAGTATTAATATAATATAAGAGAAAGGAGAGTTAAATAATTAAAAAGCAAGAAGAATTATTGTATTTATTTAGGAGCTTAAAAACAATTTACATGATATCAATGCTTTTTTTAATGTTTGGAATGTAGATATCCTTAAGTAAAAAAATATTGTAGCTCTGTACTGTTTTTAAAAATGTATAGTTGTTGGCAAAGATACATGGAACTGCATAATCGATTGTGGTGCATTTATTTATATTCACTCGGATGTCTGAAAGGGAGGATTTAGCATACATAGTCAGGGTTTGAGTTTCCGTGAAAGAAATGGCCGGATTTATTTATATCTTTAACTTAGGATCTATAGAGCCACTTAACGATTGTGGTGCTGTTTTGACTTTATACTGACCCAATATTCAGGCAGGTTTTAGCATCGTTTTAGCATTATGTGTGTATAATCAGGTATTTGGGTGTGAGTCACGGTAAAGAACAATCCGATTGTTTGTATACATTTATTGAACCACATAATTACTGTGATATAATTTTTATTATTCTGTAGAGTATTTATACAGGCATATTTTAGTATAGTAATTATAATCGCGTGATTTTGTGTGAGTCACTGTGAAGTGTCAGCCAGATATATACATATGGATTATTATTATTATTATTATTATTATTATTATTATTATTGTTATTATTATTAGCACCGCGCCTTACTACCCGTTCGGGTTATACGCTCTTACGCTAATGTGTAATAGTAGGGTGATAGTGAGATGAAATGAAGGACCTACAGTTTAACGTGGAATCCGAACCACGGTGGAGGCCTGGCATACCATTATATATGGAACCACTTAACCGATTGCGATGTAGTTTTTCTTTTTTGGTAGGATATTAATCCAGGCATCTTTTAGCATGATACATCAAGGGCTTTGGAGTGATTCCCGAAGAAGTCCCAACATGATTTATTTGTTACCTAATATTTATAGTTAATTCTATCCTATTGAGGTGCAGTTATTTATAACTATAAGAATTTCACCCATTCAATATTAGATTTTATTTATAAATAAGATTGGACTGAGAGTCCCAGGTGAAGTGGTATCCTGACAAGCAATGATGTAATTTGCCAATTTGCAGCAAGGTGTAGTAAATGGGACCGATGGTAGCGGAGTCGGTTTTAAACCGAGATCTAGTAGAAGTTGAAGGCGTGACGTTGTAGTTTGTCTCCCGGTGATGTTCCGTTAGGCCTGACAGTGAAAAGTGTGGCGTTCACAATATTATGAGGATGATTGAAATATTTTTATTTGAATGATCGTATTTTTAAAACAAGCTATATCTTAAACAATATTGACAATATCCAAGTAAACATGAAGAGAAATATTATATTCTTTATTCATATATTATTGGTCTTTAGTTATCCACGTGTTATAACTTTTCAATGCCAAACAAGAATTATAACATTATAGTAACTTCAAATATGATAGTTGGAAGTTTCGTAGATGGTAATGAAAACTAATATATACTCAATCCAAAAATATCAAAAGAAACATAGTCAATCTATTCTATTGCAATTTCCATACTACAGCAAAATGGATAATATATTTATATATTAAACAAAATATACACGTCTTACTACCCGTCTGGGCTATACGCATATTAATACTTTCCAGAATACGGTAAATGAGTTTGAATTGAATGTGGGTGTATCCATATAAACACCGAGAAAAAGTTCGAAACAATTTAGGAATAAACACCCTCAATAGATTCGGCTGAGAGTTTAGCCTAAACTTCCCCATCATCGACAAACTGGACTAGAATTGCATGGAATGTGATTATTTTACCAACTAATAGGTTATTTGTGTTTATATATTTGTTATCTTATAAAACAGAAGTGTGTCTTTATTTAGCCCAAAGGTTGGCTCCAATTGGGTGGTCTGTACTTGAAGACCTTAAACCTCAATATAATTTTCCTAATCCCATAAATTACAATGTAGTTGGTTAAAAGTGTGTTAATAAGTTCAAGGCCAGGTTTAATAGCAAGGTGGTGCTATCAATTTACTAGTAAATAATTATTGCACCCATATCCCACCCGTGTTAGTAAAGATGTAAGAATTTATTGATGTATGCCTAACTTAATTTTTAGGTAGGGCTTTTAACGTGAAAAGAGTTATTTTAAAACCGTATATTTTTAAAAACAAAGCTTCCGCTTAACCATTGTAATATAGTTATTGGCTCATTACTATGGCATATAACACTATAAACATGCATATTCCTTTTTTCAAGGAAGCAATATATTATGTAAGTTTAGATAATTCCTCATTATGTTGTTCCAGAACAAGATAATATGTATATCTATATGTATAATTATATTTTTATATATAATTATGTATAATTATATATATATAATATATATATAATTGTATAATATATAATTATTTATGTATACATATATAATTATGTATGTATACATATATAATTATGTATGTATACATATATAATTATGTATGTATACATATATAATTTTATAATATATATAATTATATATGTATATCTAATTATATATAATTATAAATATATCTAATTATATATAATTATATATGTATATATAAATATATATGAATATATAATTATATATGTATATATAATTTTATCCGTATATATAATTATATACGTATATATAATTATATATGCATATATATTTATATATGCATATATATTTATATATGCATATATATATTTATATATGCATATATATTTTCATATATGCACATATATTTATATATATGCATATATAATTATATATTTTATTGCTGCACCTCCTGTATGCTATTTACTCTATTTTTTAATGCTGAGGAAGGCTGAATTATACAGGGAGCGTGCCCACATTTGCGTGGAGATAGAGTTTAAAACCATTTAGGAAAAATACTTTCAGTGAACCTGTCTGGGATTGAACCCGGATCTTTTCGTCATTGTTATTTTAGGTTATTGCTAGAGTAGCGTCCTAGAACATGTGACCACAGAAGAGGTTGAATCCAGTTATAGGTATATAGTCTTCTTATTAAATGATTTTTTTAAAGTTGGTTTTGTTTGGCCTTCGAGTCAGTGCTTATTGGTTGTTATGAAATGCGTAAAGCGAACCAATATTGCCCATGGTTTAATAGGCCACCCTGGCCTGCCTTCACCAACCACACTATATGCATTGTCCTCTCCAGCCATGCGCTGTTGATAGTGTAGAGCCTTTGTTCCCAACCTGGGGGCGATCGCCCCCAAGTGGGCGATTTGGGTTATCAGGGGGGCAATAAATAAGTGGGGGGCGATTTGGGGGCGATGAGTATTCAAATGGGGAAAAATTAAAATAGTACTGTACAGTAGAAGTTGCCGGGTAGCACGAGTCACTGGCTATTCTCAGCCGAGGAGTTCACTGCACTCACCCCCCTTCACCTGTTGTTGTTCAGCGCGGCCGACTGGTGACTCAACCCCCTCCCCCTCCTGCCAACACAACACACTTTCCATTGACCTACATTCGTCTTCAGTCTTCACTAGCCTTTGTGTGCCTCACCATCAGTTTTTGTCCGTGTTTTTTCTGTTTTTGTGCGTTTGTTTTTAAGTGTAGAAGTTAATGCACAATGGATTCAAAAAAGAAGTGTCGTCAATACTCAGCTGAGTATTTGAAATTCGGTTTTATCACGTCATCGCAAAATGTGCAGTTTCCACATTGTCTTTTGTGCGATAAAACATTTACTAGTAATGAGACATGAAGCCTTCGCGAATGAAAGATCATTTATCAAGAGTACACAGGGATAAAGTGAGTAAAGAACTTAGTTATTTTCAACACCTCAAAGCTAAAGCTGTTAAACGGCCTAATGTGAGTGAATTATTTAAAAAAACGAGCAACCGATCTTGACAAAGGTCTTCTTGCTTCTTACGAGGTGTCTTTATTGATCGCTAAATGTGGTAAACCTCACACAATAGGCGAAACTCTTGTTTTACCGGCTACCAAAAAAATTGTTGAAATCATGCTAGGCGAGGGCCCTAGTAATAAGATAAGTCAATTGGTTCCTTTGAGCAACAATACTGTTTCCAGGCGAATTGACGAAATGGCCACAGACGTTGAATCAAAACTCACCAATTTGTTGAAAAAAGTAAATTTGCATTGCAGATTGATGAATCAACTGTGATTGATAACAAAGCAATTGTATTAGCTTATGTGAGGTTAATCAATGAACAAAAGTAAATTACCGAGGAAATGCTGTTTGCTAGAACTTTGATCACTGATACGAAGGGATCGTCGATTTTTAAAGTGGTACAAGATTATTTTGAGGAAAAAGAGATTCCCCTAACAAACGTGAGTGCTTGCGCAACAGACGGAGCTCCTGCCATGTCAGGTCGTCATGCTGGGTTTCTAGCCCACCTTAAGAAAGAAGTGCCAGAGGTCATCACTATTCACTGTGTCATTCATCGTCAACACTTAGCTGCGAAAAAATTGAGTGGTGTCCTGCATGAAACCCTAAAACTGGTCATTACTGGTGTCAACAAGATTAAAGCTAATTCCCTCAATGACCGTCTGTTCCGACAACTTTGCGATGAAAATGATGAGGAATTCGAACACTTGCTTCTACATACGGCCGTGAGGTGGCTTTACAAAGGAGACTGTTTGCGCCTTTTCTTCAAATTATTTGACACGGTTACTGAGTTTCTCGACACGTCTGATCCTGTTTTAAGTGAGAATTTGAAGCAACGCAATATGGAACTTGCGTACCTACAGATATTTTTGAAAAAATGAACGAAGGCTTCAAGGAAACAAGATGAACCTTATCAAGGCCAAAGGAATTATTTCATCATTCATCGCCAAGTTTGATATTCACAAGGTAAATATTGACCGTAAAGAGCTGATTCAGTTTCTGACCCTTAAAAAGTGTTCAGTGTCAGCTAACGGGACTCCTGAACTCCCAGAAAACAATTTTTACTGATCAGCTTGACCAGTTAAAATCTGACATGGAATTAAGATTTGAAGATTTGACCAAGTTAAAAATTCCTGATTGGATTCTAGATCCATTCCCGTTTGAAGCTGTGGATAAGCTTGATAACTCTTTGCAGACAGAGTTTCTAGATCTGAAGTATGACTGTGAGGCGAAAATCATTTTCAAGCAGAGTGGTTACGAGTTAGGCTGGATGAAGATTATGGACACTTATCCACAACTGTGGGGAAAAACTAAACCACTTCTCATCTCGTTCCCGTCAACATATTTAGTTGAAAAAGGATTTAGTTCTGTTGTCCAGCTCCTCACAAAACAAAGAAATAAGTTGGACATTTGCCTCAAAGGAGACTTGCCCCTGAACTTGACGAACATAAAGCCGAATATTCAAGCTTTAACTGAAATCCACCAAGCACAAGGCAGCCATTGAAAAGGTACAATAAAACAAAAACAAATTTTAAAACTTTCATTTATTTTTTCAAATTTTAATTGTCAACTTTCTTAATTTTTCTAGATTCCAATTTAAAAATGAAAACATGTATTCCTGGTTTTTAAAGTACATCAATGATCTTAGTTAATTATTTCACTTCTTTGTTATTTAAAAAAAATCTGTAAAAAAATGTACATTTGTTTTCTATTTTATTCAAGAGTGACCGGATAAAACTGCTTTGGTTGTTTTTATATATGGTAGTAAAATTGTTTAAAATAATAAAACTGCTTTATTATTTACTCCTTACTTCAAATTAAAATTAGGCATACAATGAAAATGAAAAGGGGGCGATAGGTGTTAGTCAACCTCCAGAAAGGGGAGATGGGCCACAAAAGGTTGGGAACCACTGGTGTATAGTGTAGTAATTCAATTGGATGTTACAGACTAGGCTTCTAGAGTCAAGGAGGTATCAAACAAGAGCATTTTCAAGGAGGGTCGAAATAAGGAGTGGCAATAGGGGAGGGTCTTATATGAAGAAGTGTAAGGAAGACAAAATGTAAAGAAGCTTTGATGCTAAATTTAATAAGTCTGATTTCTTTTGTCCTGTTACAAGGAAGTCAGGGCTTGAATCCTGATTGGGTTTAGTTAGTTGGTATTTATTAAGTGGTTTCTCATGCTCTTTCCATATAAATTAGTTATATTTCTTCTAACATTCCTCCTTCCTCCTCTTTATTCATTATTGAACGAGTAATAAGGCGAGGAGGACTAAGAAACCTGGGTGTTATTTGCACCTATGGGAAAATGGAAAAAGTTGTCAGTCTTGTGTATTCCAGTTTATCATGGCGCGGAGGATAAGGTTCAAATCTTCTGTTAAAACATATCTGAAATTGAAAATGACCCTGGACACGGGAATCGAACCCGGTTTCTGTTAAAATGTTTGCACATGAAATACTCATTATTTTGGAAATAATTGTCTATCAATCTTATTTATCTATATTCTGGTTAGTATCTGACCATTCTCTCATTGCCAGTTTTTGTTTATTACTAATACTGTCCTTGAAAATTATGTTTTTATTATACTTAATCATATCTTGTTATTTTATTCTATAAATTAGAAAATTTGGCAGCGTAGTTTTAATATTCACATATTTAAAAAAAAGGATTAAAGTGAATATTATGGATAACGTCTCTAAATGAAAATATTTTCACTATGTTGAATGAATTGGCGACTGCTATTTAGTTTTCTTTGCGACTTTCTATTATTAGCATTAATACCACCGCGTCTTACTAACCGTTCGTGTTATACACACTTACGCTAATGTGTAATGGTAGGGTGATTGTGAGATGAAATGGAGGACCTACAGTTTAACGTGGGATCTGAACCACGATGAAGGCCTGGAATTCCACATATTCACAAGTTGTGATTAATTCACGTCATGTGAGAGGTTAAGGAAGTGTTTGGCAATCAGATAAATTTGTGCCGCAACCGAGGATTGAACCTCGGACCCCTAACATAGAAGTCTGACACCTTACTCCTGAAACAATTTTACGACTATAACTTTATTGTAAGGTCCTTACTAATTAGTATCCTTTTCGGCTACGATTAAAGGGATCGCTTTAGGAAATCAGGTTTGAACTTGAGTTGGGCCTAAAATATTAGTTTTTCTATGGGTTTGCCTTGTAACATTTCATAAATTTCTGTTGGATGTTGTGTATTAAGCGTTCGATCCCAGGTAAAATTTTATTTATTCTTTCACTATCACCCGTTTTGTATACACGCATATATGTTAACAGCTCTAAATGATTATCGTCGAGGAAGTTATAGTTGGAGAGTTAATGTACCCAAAATTTGGTGGTGGTAGGTTTTAAAAAAAAATTAGGGCAAAACATGCTCAGTCCATCTATCTGGGATTCAAACCCCGAAAATTATCATGACTAACAAATCAAACTGAATATGCCGGAAATTTGGACATAGTGTTTAACTATATCGATAGTTAATATTTAAACTCAAGTAGGTTTTAATTTTGTTTTTTTAATGTTGATTATATGTATTTTATAACTTCAGTTATATAATATACTTTAAAAACTACTGGGTAAAATTGGTATTATTTACATTACCACAAGTGGCTCCTAGGAGTGAAAACTTTAATTTGATGGAAACCTTGAAAAGACGGCTCATTTGACCAACCGTTGTTTGTTTCTAAGTAGGAGAGGAAATCAAAACATCTACCCTTGAAGTATGGAACTGTGTTTCAAACATATTGACAGTTCATTCAGCCATGGAACGATCGTTTAAGTGAAGCTGATAAAGGAAGGATTCTGGGTTTAGTGGAGGAAGGGTACACGGACAGTGAAATTTCACGTGCAATACCGTTTTCGCGAAAAACAGTTTCGTTGTGGAAATCTAGATGGGAAAATGAAAACAACCTCAAGTGTCGTCATGGTGGAGGTGCTTCACGTAATACTCGGGAACAAGACACCGCGCTAGCTGTTGTAGCTCAGACAAGCCCGTATTTAACTAACAGACAGATTGATGCGGGGGATTTGGGTAAATTTGTCTAAAGACACAATTTTGGAGCGCTTAAGAGAAGGAGGGCTCCAGTCATTTACTGCTGCTTCAAAACAGTTAATAACAGAAGGGCAGAAGCTGGCTTGAATGAATTTCGCACAAGAAAACTTAGAACGGCCATTAGAATATTGGAGGAGAGCAATTTTTACTGATGAGAAGGTATGGAGTTCATCAATTTATGGCCTTGTGCTAGGTTATCACCCTAAAAATACTCGTTTTCAACCAACTTATGTGCATCAACCCTGTTATAGTGGTCGCTTCTTTGTCTTGAGTTGGGGGTGGATTTCACACGCTGGTGTGGGAGTAGTGTGGAAAATAGATGCACATTTAAATAAGGAACAATACGTGTGTATCTTGGATAACGTGATGTTGCCGTCTGTACGGGAAAGATATCCCGTAGGACCAATTATTTATCAACACAACCACTCACCTGTTCATACTTCTCGGTTAGTGCAGCAGTGGTTTGCAGTTAATGGGGGGTGGTATTGATGTTACCCCATGGCCTGCATGTGGTTGTGATATGAACCCAATTGAGAATGTATGGGCAGAAATTATTAGGATATTTTGTGAACGTAATCTGGATATCAGGAATTCTAATCAACTGTGGGATGAAGTTGAAGCTGCTTGGGAAGAGCTCTCCGACAGCCCGCGGTTTGTTGCAAGACTTATTAATTCGATGCCAAGAATATTATAAAGTGTTGTGGAAGCAGAAGTATTTTGCACACGTTATTGATATGTTAAATACTTGCTAAACTTAAGTTTCTTGTTCAATGGATGTTGGACTACGTGTATTGGATGCATATAAATCATACTTCACCTCTTGGTTTAACCGCCTGGATCACCACCTGTCATCATTATATTGGTTTAACCACCTGGACCAGCAACTGTCGTCATTATCTAGACTTAATCGCTTGGGTCGTCAGCTCTCGTCAGTATCTGACTTAAACCGCCTGGATCACCGTATTCTGTTGGGGAAGTTAAACAGCTCATGTGCAAACTATTTGGACCATGGTCTTACTATTATTTTTATGTTATCATTGCTTGTTAACACCTGTTCATGTTATACATATAATTGACAATTACTCTTATGGAGTTGGGTTGAGTAAGGAAACATATTAGAGGTAAGATATCCCCATTTGATTGGAAGGAGAGTGGGAAACCATTAAAAAAATCACCCTCACTGGACCTGACCAAGATTCGAAAACTGACTTCATATTATTTATTTGAGCTATTTAATGTGCAATTTCCATATTACTTTGACTATAAGCTAGCTAGGGGAGATGTTTAGTATTTTTTGTTCCTCCTTCCCTTTATAGAAATAGGGTAACATAACTGGAATGGTAATTCTACAATAAAAAAGTGCTCAAGTTGCTTGATCCATCACAAAACGTAACATAGGTATACTTACTACATTACAAGATGTATGTGCGTAGAAGGGGAAGGTAGACACAGATGTTATTACAGGGACAATCACTATTTGCAAGAGTTTCTTAAATTATTGTTTAGTAGCCTGATAGTGGTTCCAAGTAATCGTAATTATATTATTCTTAGTTTAACTCATCACGATGAAAAACTAGTCCATTTTTATAACATATTCTTTATAAATAATTTAAATTCTTTATTTATATAATAAAGTTTATGTAAATTTAGTAATGACCACACACGATCACATATATGACACTAAATTTCTACCAATATATCACATATCATTTATATTCAAAGCTGTTGGTACCATATAATCAAAGTGCTATACTTGCTAGTGTAACACTCAAAGTTAAATAGGTCAGCAGACAAATGTGAAACATGTTGAGACATTGTCTTCTGTCAAACGTATTTATAGATATTTTCAAACTTAGCTTCAATACTTTTTATTCTTGTGCGATTTTAATATGTTTAGTTTCTTAATGATCCGGGTCCTACTATCTGTTTGGACTATTACAATTAACTACGGTAGCAAAGTAGGAATGATTAAGGTGGACTGTGAGATGAACTGTAGTAACTCACAATCTTGGGAATATTGATTTTGTAAAAAACATAATTAGTAAATCTAACCAAGATTTGAATTGAACCCTGACGTCTCTATAATTGTTAAATCAAACTAAACAAGCTTTAGGCTTTAAGATATTGTACCCACTTAACCAGTAAAGGGTGTGTAAAAGGCTGAAACAAAGAAGTGCTCATTTTAAAACATTGATATACTGCTATGAATTGTTGTGCCGGTTACTCGCTAGCGACCGAAAGTTTAATTCAGCAACACTGGAAACCGAATGGCGTATAAATAACGAAACCAACGGAATTGAAGCGTGCCACTCTACAGTATACGTAAATAAAAGAAAACACTATTATTTTATTGAGTGCACCGTGTAGAATGATTTGTTTAGCTATATAGTATAGGCCCTACTTATATTTCATTTTCTTTTAACCAAATTGGTAGAATCATAAATTGTGGAAATTATTTAAATATTAACTTGTTTCAAACAAGCAAACATTAGCTAGCTAGTATAAGAATATAGATTGCTCATACAGGACACGTTGCACTCAAAGCATTTTTCTTTTTCCTTTTGCTTACAAACTTGAAAATGGCGCGTTTCTTTCAACAAAATTATTCTCCAGTTCACACGCGAAGGGAGAGATGCGTCGTTTAGTTTTGTTTTATTCTACTCCAGGGGTGGCCAACATTATTTTCTGTCATACCTCTATCTACATCTACTCTGTAGGCATTGTGTATGTAACTATCGCCCAAAACCTCAAACCTTACCTGACTCCTGCCCCCTTTCTACATCATGAATAGTAAATCAATAGGGCTAAACTAAACTATTCAAATTTTCGCGACACGTGAAGTTGGCCGAAATAACTCGTTTAATTGTTTTCCAATGTTATAGATTTAATTTTTTTTAAATCTACGGTGACCTTAAGGGTGGAACTTAAAATGACTTTGCGTACCATTAGTGTTTTGGGTTGGTCATCACTGCCCTACGTGACAAACGATACCTGTCTTGCAAGGGGAATGCCAGGCCTCCACCGTGGTTCGGATTCCACGTTAAACTGTAGGTCCTTCATTTCATCTCACAATCACCCTACCATTACACATTAGCGTAAGTGCGTATAACCCTAATGGGCAGTAAGACGCGGTGCTAATAATAATAATAATAATAATAATAATAATAATGTATCGCAAGGTGTTAAGCTGGGGAGAACTGCCTGGCAAATAGGACCCAAAATATCAATCTGTATGAAGAAAGTGTATTGAAACATTTTTATAAATTTTTGAGACACATTAATTATTATATTTGCAATAATGTTATTGTAACCGATTTTAGGAGTACGCATATTACAGTATATCGAATATGTATTTGATTAAATAAAAATATTGAAATATGTAAAATTAAGATCTTAGATTTAATTACTTAGATTTTTTTAAATTTTTATTCATATTGTATGTCTAGACCTAAAATAATATAAACAGTTGGCATATATATATATATATGTCCTTCAACATAATTACCTTATTAATAATAACTATTTTAAGAATGAATGAAAATTAATATTTTAAGTTACTACTAAGACTTCATTGCTACGTGTAAGCTACTTGCTTTAGTTCAGTCATTATTATCACTCAATTTAAAATAATCATAGACGACAAAAATACAATCTACAAGAGAATTAAACGTTTTTGGTATGAAATTGTTTTTAAACTATAATAATATAACAATACAAATTATGATGGAATTAAAAATAATAAGTACGCGTAAGTTACACTCAAAGTTACCACTAATTTGTTGGTGTTCCATACTAAGAATAGAACCCTTATGATAAACCTCACGTGATATGTTTGTTTCGGTCTTACAAAAGATCTCAATATATGAAATGCTAGACATATAAATTCAAAGCTTGAGTTGGAGCTAAATGTTAGCGTGCCCCCATGAAATTGGTTGGCAACAATTTAGCAATAGGGAGTGACCTGGTGGCCTAGGGGTAAGGTGTCAGACTTCTGTGCTGGCGGCCGGGGTTCTATCCTCGGTCCTGGCACAGATTTATCTGATTACTAAACCCTTCCTTCACCTCTGACAAGACATCTTGTGAATGTGGGGAATGCCAGGTCACCACCGTGGTTCGGATTCCACGTTAAACTGTAGGTCCTCCATTTCATCTCACAACCACCCTACCCATTACACATTAGCGTAAGTGCGTATAACCCGAACGGGTAGTAAGACGTGGTGCTAATAATAATAATAATAATAATAATAATAATTTAGCAAAAAGACAAATAACGGAATTTTTGAGACATTAAAAGTAAGTTCCCGTTTTACTTTTTTTTATCCAAATGTGTGCGATATTTTTGAAAAGCTTTTACCGTGAGTGCTTCAAATATATATATACACATATATATATTTATTTATAAATAAAAAAATGTTTGGATGTAATAATTTATATATATACACATATATATATTTATTTATAAATAAAAAATGTTTGGATTTAATAATAATTTATATATATACACATATATATATTTATTTATAAATAAAAAATGTTTGGATGTAATAATTTATATATATACACATATATATATTTATTTATAAATAAAAAAATGTTTGGATGTAATAATTTATATATATAATTTTAGCAAAAATTCTCATAAACGGGATTTTTAAAATATTGGGGAAGATCTTAAAAAACTAGGAACCTGTAAAACATATTTTTATGCTGCTAAAATTATTTTATTTATACGCAAACAATAGTTTTCAAAATATTTCTTCTATATGCTCTCAGTACTTTTTCTCATGAATGCCGCGTGCCGACAACTTACGATGGAATAGGACCGCGTAATGAGAAGAGGATGGTTAGCCTAGATATGAAATCTAAATAACCTGCACCGAGTGCACACTTGATCCATAATAATGCACATATTAAAGGTGCGTAAAGAATGGAAACTAGCCAAACAATGCATATCATTAAGCCATATATATATATATATATATATATATATATATATATAATATATATATTGCTGAAAGTTTTCTTTTACTATTTTGGTTCCCAGATAAAGGTAGTTATATAGAATATAAATGGTTATACCTTAGTTTTCTTATTTTATTCAATAATTAATAATCTAGCTCACTTAGAGAGCAGCGTGGCATCCAAAGTTTCATGTTAAAAATGTATTTGAGGTATTTAACGTGTATTTTCTGAATCGACTGATAAAATCAGCACACGACTTTCATACTATCTTAAAATTTAGAAATCCATCAAGCTCATCACTTTGAAAGGGGGAACACTCATTTCACTAAAATTAAAAGTTACGCTATGTCAGGAATCGAACCAGGGAACCTTGGTCCAGTAGACACATGCTATTGTTTGAGCTAAACTGTCCTAAAATCTTACCGTTTAATAAATCTGTAAATCGTTTTCTTGTAAAAATTATTGGTTTCGAGAGAAATTATTATAATAATAATTATTATTATAAAGGTAACCAATAATTTAATATTTAGCACCGCGTCTTACTACCCGTTCGGGTTATACGCTTTAAGTACTAATTACGTTAGTGAATTTAGGAATTGGGAAGGTTGAATTAGAGGAAGTGGAAACCATTTAGGAAAAAACACCCCAGTTCACCCGAGCGGGATTCGAACCTTGATCTCTCCATCCTCAATAGTCGAGCTTAACATGACAAGCGCGTTAGCCAACTACGCCACTGAGGCGGGTAACCAATAATTATTTGTGGCGTATGAAATTTTAACACATAACAAAATACATTATTTATTTAGTCTTGAAATTAATTTGGAAGGAGTAATATCTGTTGGCTTACTGCAAGACGTAAATGTTTAAAAGATGTATGAATGTTAACTGCATTAGAAATTGTCAGTATTTGGATAGTGCATTACTTGATACACTGAATAATATGATCCAACCCTCCTTTTAGACAAGCGCCATTTAACTACTATACGTTGTACGCGGACATTCACGGCCAGCTAGCATACACAGAACGAACTATTTAGTAATATGTTTGAATGCCAGGAAAATTTCACTGTTTCTCAAATAATCTTCATATAGTCAATCTTAAAGGAAAAGAAAAGAGTACTTAAAGGAATTGCATATACATTCTTGTTGAGAATTGGTGTGTTTGTTTTGTTTTTTTAGCACCGTGTATTACTACCAGTTCTGGTAATATGCCTATTTTCTAATTATTCTGATGAATAAGATATTGGTAAAGGTGAATTTAGAGGAAGTTAACCAGCTTTTGCGTGGGGGGATAGTGGAAAACCATTTAGGGAGAACCACCCTCCGTTCACCCGAGAGAGATTCGAACCTCGATCTCCACATGCTCGTCAATCTAGCTCAACATGAAACTAGTGCGTTAGCTAACTACACCACCGAAGTGAGTCTGAGAGTTGTGGTAATCTCATTGTAATAGAAAAATTGATTGAACTTCAAAAAGCATGCCCCAAAATAATAGCCTATAGACCAGTGTAATATTTGCTCAAAACACACACAAAATTGAATATTTGATATCTTATAGTAAACAGAATAACAAATTAAAATAGGTATTCTAGGAAATGCCGTAAATTATTTATATTCTACTGAATCGGTATACACGTGGACACATATTTTCTCATATAATCCATTTTCATTGATGAAACTGGGTTCTAATCCTGGCCGGAAATATAAAGAGACCTTTTACTAAATTGTTTTCCAACTTCCCTCCAAAAAAATTTGATTACATCCTATTTAATTTGTATCTTTTACATCACTGACCAACAAAGATTATTTTAGGCGTGTAGACCGGATGAGTAGTTGAGGTGGTTGAAATAGGTAATATTATGTTACATATAAATATTCTCCTATAGTTAAATATGGACTATTATCCCCTTCGCGGATGAATGAAATTTCACCTTCCAGCTGGCCCACAAAATCCATTATCGCTAGGTCTCTCACCATTTCCAGGAACTCACAGCAAAACCCTTGATTAAATAAAGTTAAAACGTAAATAATACACAATTAAAAAAACTGCACTGCAATTGCGTATATAGTTATAAATATCCTAGATAACATACATACAACATCGATCCAAAACTTAAACAGAAATTAGAACACCAAAACTCAAGTATATCATGTTAAAATTTGCCTGGTTTATATCCTACAAACTATAATAAGCTATATATGAATCGGTTTGCTGTTCCAGAGATATTCACAAATATCCGACTAGTCCTTCAACGAGACGCACAACACAAAACTTGATTATATTATGTTAAAACATGCTTGAAGAAATATTTTACAGAAAAAAATGCATTCGGTTAAGTGGTTCCATAGATATAAACAAATGTCCGGCTGACAATTTACCAGGACTCACACCAAAACACCCAATTATTATACTAAAAAATGCCTGGATAAATATTCTTGAGAATAATAAAAATTACACCATAGTAATTATGTGGTTCAATAAATGTATACAAACAATCGGCTCGCCCTTCACCGGGACTCGTCGGTGACCTGGCAGTCTAGGAATAGGGTGTAAGACTTTATGTTCTGGGGGTCTGCGGTTCAATCTTCGGTCCCGGCACAGATTTATCTGATTGCCAAACCCTTCCTTCACTTCTGACAAGACGTGTATTAATCACAACTTGTGAATGTGTGAAATGCCAAGCCTCCACCGTGGTTCGGATTCCACGTTAAACTGTAGGTTCTCCATTTCTTCTCACAACATTACACATTAGCGTAAGTGCGTACAACACGAACGGTTAGTAAGACGCAGTGGTATTAATACTAATAATATAAAGTCGCAAAGAAAACTAAATAGCAGTCATCAATTCATTCAATGTGGTGAAAATATTTTTATTTAGAGACGTTATCCATAATATTCACTTTAATCCTTTTTTTTAATATGTGAATATTAAAACTACTATGCCAAATTTTCTAATTTATAGAATAAAATAACAAGCTATGATTAAGTCTAATAGAAACGTAATTTTCAATGACAGTATTAGTAATAAACAAAAACTGGCAATGGGAGAATGGTCAGATACTAACCAGAATATAGATAAATTATATTGATAAATAATTATTTTCAAAATAATGAGGTATTTCATGTGCAAACATTTTAACAGAAGATTTGAACCTTATCCCCCACGCCATGATAAACTGGAAAACACAAGACTGACAACTATTTCCATTTTCCCACAGGTGCAAATAACACCCAGGTTTCTTAGTCCTCCTCACCTTATTACTAGTTCAATAATGAATAAAGAGGAGGAAGGAGGAATGTTAGAAGAAATATAACTAATTTATATGGAAAGAGCATGAGAAACCACATAATAAATACCAACTAACTAAACCCAATCAGGATTCAAGCCCTGACTTCCTTGTAACAAGACAAAAGAAATCAGGCTTATTAAACTTAGCATCCAAGCTACTTTACATGTTGTCTTCCTCACACTTCTTCATATAAGACCCTCCCCTATTGCCACTCCTTATTTCGACCCTCCTTGAAAATGCTCTTGTTTGATACCTCCTTGACTCTAGAAGCCTATCCTGTAACATCCAATTGAATTACTACACTCTACACTATCAACAGCGCATGGCTGGAGAGGACAATGCATATAGTGTGTTTGGTGAAGGCAGGCCAGGGTGGCCTATTAAACCACGGGCAAGATTGGTTCGCTTTACGCATTTCATAACAACAACCAATAAGCACTGACTCGAAGGCCAAACAAAACCAACTAAAAAAAATATCATTTAATAAGAAGACTATATACCTATAACTGGATTCAGCCTCTTCTGTGGTCACATGTTCTAAGACGCTACTCTAGCAATAGACTAGAATAACAATGACGGAAAGATCCGGGTTCAATCCCCGTCTGGTTCACTGAGAGTGTTTTTCCCTAAATGGTTTTAAACTCTCCCTCCACGCAAATGTGGGCACACTCCCTGTAAATTCAGCCTTGCTCAGCATTAAAAAATTAGAATAAATAGCATACAGGCGTAAAATCCGAATGGGTGCGGTGCAGCACTGCAATATATATACATATATAATTATATATATACTTATAATATTAATATATATAAATATATAATTATATATATTTTATATATAAATATATATCTATACATATATTAATATATAATTATATATATTTTATATATAAATATATAATTATATATACATATACAATTATTTATATATATAAATACACATATATAATTTTATATATATATGTAATTATATATATATATATAAATATATATCTATACATATATTAATATATAATTATATATATAAATATATAATTATATATACATATACAATTATTTATATATATAAATACACATATATAATTTTATATATATATATATGTAATTATATATAATTATATATACATATTATCTTGTTCTGGAACAACATAATGCGGAATTATCTAAACTTACATATTAATATATTGCTTCCTTGAAAAAGGAATACGCATATTTATAGTGTTATATGCCATTTTAATGAGCCAATAACTATATCAAAATTGTTGGCGAAGCTTTTTTTAAAAAAATATACGGTTTTAAAACAACTTATTTCACGTTAAAAGCCCTACCTATAAATTAAGGTAGGCATACATCAATACATTCTTACATCTTTTCTAACACGGGTGGGATATGGGTGCAATAATTATTTACTAGTAAATTGTTAGTACCCCCTTGCTATTAAACCTGTCCTTGAACTTATTAACACACTTTTAACCACTACATTGTAATTTATGGGATTAGGTAAATTATATTGAGGGTTAAGGTCTTCTAATACAGACCACCCAATTGGAGCCAACCTTTGGGCTAAATAAAGACACACTTCTGTTTTATAAGATAACAAATATATAAACACAAATAACCTATTAGTTGGTAAAATAATCACATTCCATGTGTTTAATTAATATGCAATTCTAGTCCAGTTTGTCTATGATGGGGAAGTTTGGGCATTACTCTCAGCCGAATCTATTGAGAGTGTTTATTCCTAAATTGTTTCGAACTTTTTCTCGGCGTTTATATGGATACACCCACATTCAATTCAAACTCATTTACCGTAATTCACGAGAGTATTAATATGCGTATAGCCCGGACGGGTAGTAATACACGGTTGTATATTTTGTTTAATATATATATATATATTATCCATTTTGCTGTAGTACGGAAATTTCAATAGAATAGATTGTCTCTGTTTCTTTGGATATTTTTGGATTGAGTATATATTAGTTTTCATTACCATCTATGAAACTTTCAATAATCAGATTTGAAGTTACTATAATGTTATAATTCTTGTTTGGCATTGAAAAGTTATAACACGTGGATAACTAAAGACCAATAATATATGAATAAAGAATATAATATTTCTCTTCATGTTTACTTGGATATTGTCAATATTGTTTAAGATATAGCTGGTTTTAAAAATACGATCATTCAAATAATAATATTTCTATCATCCTCATAATATTGTGAACGCCACACTTTTCACTGTCAGGCCTAACGGAACATCACCGGGAGACAAACTACAACGTCACGCCTTCAACTTCTACTAGATCTCGGTTTAAAATCGACTCCACTACCACTGATCCCATTTACTACACCTTGCTGCAAACTGGAAAATTACATCATCGCTTGTCAGGATACCACTTCACCTGGGACTCTATGTCCAATTTTATTTATATATAAAAATCTAATATTGAATGGGTGAAATTCTTATAGATATAAATAACTGCACTTCAATAGGATAGAATTAACTATAAATATTAGGTAACAAAATAAATCATGTTGGAACTTCTTCGGGAATCACTTCAAAGCCCCTGATTTATCATGCTAAAAGATGCTTGGATTAATATCCTACCAAAGAAGAAAAACTACATCGCAATCGGTTAAGTGGTTCCATATACAATGGTATGCCAGGCCTCCACCGTGGTTCGGATTCCACGTTAAACTGTAGGTCCTTCATTTCATCTCATTATCACCCTACTATTACACATTAGCGTAAGTGCGTATAACCCGAACGGGTAGTAAGGCGCGGTGCTAATAATAATAATAATAATAATAATCCATATATATATATATATATATATATATATATCTGGCTGACACTTCACAGTGACTCACACAAAAGCGCGCGATTATAATTACTATACTAAAATATGCCTGTATAAATACTCTACAGAATAATAAAAATTATATCACAGTAATTATGTGGTTCAATTAATGTATACAAACAATCGGATTGTTCTTTTCCGTGACTCACACCCAAACACCTGATTATACACACATAATGCTAAAACCATGCTAAAACCTGCCTAAATATTGGGTCAGTATAATGTCAAAACAGCACCACAATCGTTAAGTGGCTCTATAGATCCTAAGTTAAAGGTATAAATAAATCCGGCCATTTCTTTCACGGAAACTCAAACCCTGACTATGTATGCTAAATCCTCCCTTTCAGACATCCGAGTGAATATAAATAAATGCACCACAATCGATTATGCAGTTCTATGTATCTTTGCCAACAACTATACATTTTAAAAACAGTACAGAGCTACAATATTTTTTTACTTAAAGATATCTACATTCCAAACATTAAAAAAAGCATTGATATCATGTAAATTGTTTTTAAGCTCCTAAACAAATACAATAATTCTTCTTGCTTTTTAATTATTTAACTCTCCTTTCTCTTATATTATATTAATACTTGCTTATGACATGGTCAGTTTAATTATTTGGATTTCCATAATTGTTTTAGAAAGAAAACATATTTGAAAAATATAATTAAACATGAAATTTATTAGAAAATGTTCATCAACGTAAATCTTACTAAACTACAATTTATCTCAATCAAAGTATTTATCAAAACTGTTATCCAATAGTTATATTGTGGCTGTTATGGTAACATTAAATAAAGTATGGAATCGAACTATGTTCCCACAAAGTTATAGACAGTCATAATAACGTTGAAGAAACAAATAAATTCACTTTAATAACTAAAATATAACCAATGGATAGTATATTATCAAATCTCTCTTTATTTTTCTACCTGGAAATAATATTAAACATTTTAAATCAGGATCGGGACCCTTAAATTATATACAATTTAACTCAGCGTCTTAAAAGTAAAGTAAAAATCTTTTAGATTTAATTGGTTATTTGAACTACATGTGCGGAATATAATAATTAATCATTAATAAATTCATGATTATCTATTCACAGTAATTAAGATTCTGAAAAGGTGGAGACCTGTTTTATATTACCATGTAAAACCAATAAATATGGGTATTACTGCTGTGAAAGTAATGTGTGGCGTGGTTAAATATTTAACAGCTAAAAAAAAGCCAGGCCATATATTAATGAGACCAAACATAATTAATTAACTAAGTATGAAACGAATAATTGATTTTATTAAGAAGGGAACAAAAAAAGTAAAATTAATTTAATAGAGATAACCATTTGAACATCGCAAAAAGACATAACTTCTCCCTCATCACTCTTTCCCTACAGTTAAGAAATATTTTTAGGACCTAAGGCTTTCTCTAAATCCGGTCTTGGGCGTAGCCTAGGCAAACTATTCAGCAGTCATGTGAGGAGGTCTAGCATACCGCGTGGGCTGAGCCAAGATGTTGCTACCTTACAATCTCGAAGGAGTGTACATTATGCGAATGGCTTGATATACTAAATTTTAGCCTTATGTGTATTAATTACTTTACCTTAACAATGGTACGGGAAAAGCATAAAATATCCAGTTTGACCCATTGTAACACGTGATATGTAATAATTTGATATAATTGAATCACTAATTATCACTGACATTGCTAAAATTGTGAAGCAAAGTACTGTGACGCTATTCCATTGAGATAGGAACTTGGAAGGACTTCAAGGTTTCCTACGTCACAAAGATGCAAAAAACGCTGACATAATAGAACATCTACAAAACAAAACAAGCATGGGTTGCCAACTGTAATTAAACATTCACTTTATCCAGTAGCATTCGAATTTCTTTCCTCATAATTTAGGTAAGGTGGGTGATTCACGAATTAATCGGTTCTGATGTGACTGCCCTATAAATCGAGAAGGGACTGTATAACGGGTGATTGTTGATGGTTTGTACAGCGAGAAGGGAACCTATGACTGGTGATTATTGATGGTTTTACACAGTAAGAAGGAACCCTAACGGGTAATCTAAAGTAAGAACACTTTAAACGTCATCAAAGAAAATTTAGAGTGAAGTTCTTCTTTCCAACTTCAGCATCGACTAACTCAACAGAATATATCGTTTAACCTACTGTACATGTATGATAATATATTATATTTACCTTTAATTAAACTACTATAAACCCACTTCAGCGGCCTCATGGTCTAAGACGCTACTCTTTCAATAAACTAGAAAGCCGACAACCCCGATCGAAGTCAGAACCCGGTCTGGCGTACTGAGGGTGATTTTCCTAAATGGTTTCCCACTTTGTTTCTATGCAAATGGGGGTACACTTCCTATAAATTAAACCTTATTCATAAGCATAAGCGTAAGCGTATAACACAAAAGGTATGTAAGATGCGGTACTAAAAGAATAATTGATACATTGTGTTCAACCATGAAGCTGCAGCTCAACCCTGTTAAGCAGATTTGCGCAGCTCAACCCTGTTAAGCAGAGTGGCGCAGCTCAACCATGCTCCCTGTGGGGACAGTACCTTAGCTGTACCACCTAAGTCCCAACCAACCACCACAGGTAGCGCGTAGTTATAATACAACATAAAAGAAGGGTAATCACAAGGGACCTATATTATCTATTTCCTGCAAGCCCATCAAAACCCTAGTCTTACCAGAGATATTATGGCCAACCCTAAGGTAAAATACCATGAGGTAGTCTGGGTACAGACAAGAACAAGCGAAGGTAACAAATACAGCCCAAGGGCTCGTTTATTTGGATGATAATTAACATTGAATAGTAAGTACAATTTAGTATATCCAACTTTGATAGATATCAATACTCGGGTACGAATAACAAGGTAACACTGCTCATAATTGTAGATATACAACAAGATATCATTATTTGACATCGACAGGGAAGTCGTCCCTAATAAATAAACTAAACAAGGTGTACATATAATATACCTCCCTATATGAATACAACACTCCCATAACTGTAAGTTAACTTTACAACCAAACTAACTAATTAATATGTCTCGACGATTGTAAACATAACATATAAGATTAGAGTCATCCGACTGTTAATAATATAAATAATCTAATACCTAATATTTCCCATGAGATAGAAAATAAACCAACAAGAATTAAAGTCATCTGACTGTTAACAATATAAATAACCTAATACCTAATATTTCCCATGAGATTATAAATAAACCAACAAGAATTAAAGTCATCTAACAGTTGCAAAACAGGGTAACTCCTTATTAATCGATATACATTTAACAACTCTAGATAGGCTGACTTCTTATGACAGTTACTCCAACCCTGACCTGAATATAGAAAGATCATGACCAAAGTTTAATCTCCCACTTTTACAATAATTTTCCTAAACTCCACCATGATTTGAACCCTAACCTGAAATAAACATTGTTTATGGTTAAAGTTAATATTCCTTTTTTACTCTAATTTTCCTAAACTCCACCGAGCTTTGAACCCTAACCTGAAATAAACATTGTTCATGGTTAAAGTTTAATATTCCTTTTTTACAATAATTTTCCTAAACTCCACCAAGATTTGAACCCTAACCTGAAATATACAATGTTCATGGTCAAAGCCTATGAGTAATATCCATCTATTGCAATAGCTTACGTTTAAGCAATCCTAGGGGCCTACATAGCGCCCAAGTGTTCCTTACACCTAACCGGCATCAAAGAGTGCCATTCATTGCAGGCCATAGGCTTATATTTGATTCTGCTCAGCGGAGGAAACATGTTAGGAAAGAATTACATCATCGAGTCGTCACCAATATCCAATCACACAGTCCCACACTTCCACAGCGCAGTTGAGACTCACATAGTCACGGGGTGGGGTGAACTCGGACAGCGTATTAACATTCCCTAACCCAGTACAGAGCACCACGCATTTAGAGCGATATGATTGGTCCTAGGTCTTAGCGCGGCCTTCAAACAGCGGTCACTCACCAAGCGCAACAAAGGCATAAGTGTTGCGCCACATATAACGCCAATTTCTATACATTAAAAGGTGAGGTGAAAGAGAGAACGCTGCATATAAAATAAATTAATGTTTTTAATAGGATGATAATTATTAATAAGACGATGACGTAAGCATTTACTATATTAACAATATTTATTTCGGCGCACTTCCTCTAAATTACACCTACGCCATCATCCCTAACCCATTATCGTAATTAGAGCATATGACTAACCTAACCTAACCTAACCTAACTAACCATATGTACAGTGAGCATGTGATTTAACATTGTTTTTAAGATCTACAGCAACAATGCTCACTGTACATATCGTTAGGTTAGGTTAGTTAGGTTAGGTTAGGCATATGCTCTAATTACGATAATGGGTTAGGGATGATGGCGTAGGTGTAATTTAGAGGAAGTGCGCTGAAATAAATATTGTTAATATAGTAAAATGCTTACGTCATCATCTTATTAATAATTATCATTGATTAAAAACATTAATTTATTTTATATGCAGCGTTCTCTCTTTCACCTCACCTTTTAATGTATAGAAATTGGCGTTATATGTGGAGCAACACTTATGCCCTTGTTGCGCTTGGTGAGTGACCGCTGTTTGAAGGCCACGCTAAGAACACATGGGAAGAGAGAGAAACGGCGCGGCGTAGGGGCCAATCTTATCGCTCTAAATGCGTGGTGCTCTGTACTGGGTTAGGGAATGTTAATACGCACTCGGACACTCGAGCCACTGATGTCCACTTATAATTGCACTCTCGCGCATGCGCGCGTTGAACTGATTGTCTTATTTTGGAGAAGAGATGGGTAAACGGCTGACTTCCCATTCAAAGTTTTATGCAGTGCGTACAACAAGGTCGTTTCGTGGCGTGATCGTTGTTATTGTACGAGACATTGGCCGTTCTGGTGAATAGGGCGAGTAGAAAACTTGTTGTTGGTGCCGGTCAGTCTGTATCCACGGTACAGTGTAAATTTAAATAAATATTAAAATACAAGTAATAGGAGTTACAATATGTTTCTCAAAGGTTTTACTTTTTGTTTTCAAAATAAATAAAATATTACTTACCGATTAATAATTATGTATAGCACCTGCTTCAGTGGCACATGGTCTAGGGCGTCACTTTTATGTTAGACTAGATTGCCGATGACAAGGAAATCGGGATTCAAATCCCATTCGGAAGTACTGAGAGTGGTTTTTCCAAAATGTTTTTACAGGATATTTCTCCATGCAAATTTGGGTATACTTTTTATAAATGCAATCTTCCCCACCCTTAATTCACTAGCGTAATTAGTACATATGTGTGATATCTCAACAGGTAGTAAGCCGTGGCGCAAGAAAAGTATGTATAGCCTACTAAATGAAAGAAAACACGAGAGTATTGAACAAACCTGCCAATTGAACATCTTGTAATGTTAATGACCTGCCCCTAAAGAATATGTGAGAGCATTGACAATAATATCGTCCTAATTTTACAAACGTATCTTATTTTATTTAAATTATATAATATATAACATGGCGCTTAAAGCACTTCTTCTTCTAAGATGGCACAAGAGCCATTGTCAATGACGTCAGAGTGCATGACGTAGGACCTGTTGAGTCAAAAGAACAATTTAAGGTATTTTATAAGGAATATAAATTTACTTCCTTTCCTAAAAGGGAAAATATGCATTTCTAAACGGTAATTTGAGCCAGGTTCCTGTTCTTGAACATCCTACTTCCATTAATATGTTCTATTATATGTTTTATTTTATTTTACTATACAAAAGCTTTTGGAAGCTTCCATTAGCTATCGATATATGCGAAAGATGGGGTAACATAACCTCACTAGGAGTGCAGTCCTCTATGTAGTCGGACTGTAGCTCCTGTCCGCGATCCCTACGATCGTGCTATCGGCCGCGTACGAAGTTTATCGATGACATGATCTGTTTTCTCTTGAAATAAACAGAGATTTTGAATTAAAAGAATGTCAACTTTATCAATGTGTATTTATTACATATTATTATAAAACGTGGCCCAGCAAGGGGCGAGTGATATAAAGAGTGAGATAAATAAACCTACTTTTTTATAAACTTTATAAAAATACTTCAAATCTCGTGGCAATCAAACCACATTAGTTCACAGCTCATCAATTAGTACAAAAACCAGGACAATTCAAATAAACAATAATTACAAGGAAGAAGAATGCTCTTCAATCGACGCCCAACGCGAGGCGATTAATTCAATAGTGCTTCAATTGGCGCCCAACGTGGGGTTATTGATTTCATAGCTCTTCAATCTACACGAAAGGCTAACCATAACGGTTGTATGGATTTAGTTCAAACTTCAAATTTAGACTTTAGACCGCTTTTTACTTTAACACTAGGTCTCAAATTAAGGGTATTTTACTGATGACTGAATTTTTTAAATACAAATGTTTTACCAATTACTCCAGCCATTTGGCTCAAATTGGGAATCTGTTAAGTTTGTTGTATTATAAATAATTATTATATAGATTAGTTTAAATAAACAAAACATTTAATAGTAGATAATTTATTAGTGATTTGTGTAATATTTGATTACTTTTGTTGTGAATGTGGGGAATGCCAGACCTCCACCGTGGTTCGGATTCCACGTTAAACTGTAGGTCCTCCATTTCATCTCACAATCACCCTCCCATTACACATTAGCGTAAGTGCGTATAACCCGAACGGGTAGTAAGGCGCGGTGCTAATAATAATAATAATAATAATATAATAATAATAACTTTTGTTACAATAGCTCTAACAATTTGGTTCAAAATTTATATAGGGGACTATTATACATTATAAATAATAATAATATATATTTATTTATCTAAAATAAATTAATTTAAGGGTAGTTTACATAAAAAAAATGATATAAAATTAGGATATTTTGGAAATAAACCCCTGAAATTGAATTAAAAATGGGAATCTGAGATTAGTTTTTCATGGTAAATAAGAATACGTTTATATATTTTTACAAATAAAAGTAATGCTAGGGTCATTTACAAATAATCTATCTTTGAAAATGTGAATCTAGTTAAAATATGTTTGAACAATTTGGTTTAAAAATATTTATAAAGTGTGATGATTATTATTATTATTATTATTATTATTATTATTATTATTATTATTATTATTATTATTATTAACAAGATGATGTGTTTGTTTTTAAAATAATTAAGGGTAGTTTATTCAAAACATATTTTTGAAAACTATCTTCGAGGCCATGATACGAAATGCGAGAAAGTGTGAGCAATTGTGTTTTATTATTTATTTCATTTTTTAAAACTTTATTTCTACCTTCTTCATCTTTGTTCTTCTTATTTAAACTTATTTTTTGTTTGAAAGGGATTTTATTTCTAAACCACTTTAAATATGGTCCTATCAGCATTTGTTAATTTAAATCAATAATTGCCTGTACGGGACTAAAAATAATGAATTCAGCAATGAAACCCGAAAATAATATATGTGTCTTGACATATTTAAAATGTTATGGTTATTTATTTTTCCCAGTAAATATGTTGATGAATCCTATATCTTGTAAAGTACATTGAAAGTACTCACGAGTCCAAACCATGCAAGAACGACTCCTCCGATCTCCAGGTTGAAGCAGCAGCAACACTTTTGAAACAAAGGCATAACCAGCCTGTAAAAAAAGGTTGGCAATATTATTATTATTATTATTATTATTATTATTATTATTATAATTAGCATCGCGTCTTACTACCCCCTCGGGTTGAACGCACTTACGCTAATGTTCAATGCTAGGGTGATTATGAGATGAAATGGAGGAACGTGGGATCCGAACCACGGTGGAGGCCTGGCATTCCTCACATTCACAAGTTGTGATTAATACACGTCTTGTCAGAGGTGAAGGAAGGGTTTGGTAATCAGATAAATCTAAGGATTGAACCAAATATTGTTCGAGAATAGAAATAAAAATCTCAACTAAAATCATTCATGGCTGCACTAGTGAGCACGTAAACTAAATGCAAGTCTCATTTAGTCCATCCTACTGGCAACGGGGAGATCGGGGTTCAATTCGCAGCCGGTCATTCTCGAGATATCTTTTCTAAATGTTATTCTTTTATATCTATATGCAAGTACAGGTACATTTCACCTACATTCTACCTTCATCCCCCCTAACCTATTAACGGAAGTAAATATGTATATCCCGAACGGTTAGTAAGGCAATGAACTAAAAACTAAAGTCGAAGAACGTCGAGCAGGACCTTATCTAGAGTGTTGTGCTCATTATAGGAACCAGGGAAAACCTTACTGAAATGCCAAATAGCTATTTGTGATAACTTGTATGAATATTTTTAATATGCATATTGTTCTTCTCATTAAAAAATAATAATTTTACATTAATCAACACATTGAGGAGCTTTAAGCGTAAAATCACCACTCCTCTTTAGATTAGAAAAGATGTCAAATAAATAATGTCAATAGATATATTGTGTTTGTTTATTTCTAAGACATTCATAAATATTTTATTCTTATAAACTCATTAGTTAAATACAAATATTTATGGTGATTTAAAAAAGTAAACTAAAGATTAGGGCTAATATTAAAGGGTGTTAAATTAGTGAAGAACATTTTTTAAATAACGGCTGTTTCCATAAGCTACGGGATTTTTTTAAATAGTTTGAGTTAGTGTTAACATTTATGACTAATTCCCCTTTTTAATTTACTGTTTTCAAAACTTGTGTGCATTTTTATGTATTTGAAATATCAATTTTGTTTTGACAAATGCTGTGCATTTTTATTAATTTATTTTAAACAAATATTATTAAAGCAAAGGCTTTTTTGCCACTACATGAACGTCATTGTTCAACGCTCAATTTATTTGTCTGACCATAACATAATAACTGTCCAGTTAGCTAGACATTCTTTTGTGACTAAATATTATATAGTGTTTACTGGGGAGGGGTCTAAGAAGAGATTCTTTCAAATAATGTTTTAGGGTGAAATCATCTCACATGTATAATTTACTAGCAGGCTGATCCATTCTTTGAACTATATAAACTATTCAAATTAGGACGTTCAACATCCGGCTGCTAGCATTTATATAATTTCTCCTTGCATAATACCAAGCTAACTATGGCAACCATAATTTAAATTTCACCCTCAGCTTTCACTCATGAATTTGAAATTTTAACACCTATCTTATTCTCTAGAATAGTTCTACTACTTTTTCCCCAAATTTCAATTTTCTACCGAAGTTAAAACGTCTTTCTTATTTTGACTCTCTCCCCCAAGTCCTGGGGCCCAATTTTGAAATTCCCATTTCGTAAATTTTCCTTGTTAAATTAGGTGGTCCTTCTAAGATCTTCGAAATTTCAATTTTTCATTCTATCTCGAAGGGGCTTAGATTTTTTTGAACACACGCCTAAACTCACTTTTGTTTTTTATATATTACTAGCATGAAGTACAGCTTTGCCCGGGAGAATAGTTTAGGTTGACTAAAAAGATTAAAAATGGTAAAAACTAGATCAAATTAATTTTTAAGGGTTATGTTATAAGTTTAAGTTTATAAAAGGGGTACTAAGGGAAAAGTGACATACAGATAGACGGCCAGACAAACGGCATTGCGGAAACCATGTTTTTGGTTTCAGGGGGTTATGAAACGTTGACATTTATTGAAATTTTGAGTTAGATTTCTTTGACAATCACAATACTATTAGATATAGATCGTTCCTTGTATTTATTTTTGTTATTTTTAAACAGTAAATAAGGAAGTTTAATTCAATATTTATCTGACTTGGTCCTTGCATACAATATATCGAATCTATTATGAATTAGTTTTTTTTTAATAGGAAATTCAGGGGTTATTTTAATGTTAATATTTTAATTTATCTCTTTTGAAATAAAAATTTTTAAACCTGGTATTAAAAGGTATCTTATGCCCTAAACACATCTTTAAATGCTCTTTATATACACACACGAGTATATAATACCCAAGTAATAACAAACAGATAAATTCTGCATTAGTCTTTTTTTGGTGGTACAGCTTCAATTTGAGGAAACACTCAAATTTTCTATGTTAATATGCTGTTATTTATAAATTATCAGAACTACATTATATCTATTAAAATAACTGAATATTTTGATTTTGCTTTGAAACATTTTTGGCAGTATTTTATTTTGTGATAACTTAATGGAAAACTATCTCTTTATAAAAATTTTCACGTAAATTAAAATGTATAGTACGACACAATCTTTAATACGTTCTCATTCAGTAACTAACCAATAGTTGGTTTATTTCCATACAATTAGGAATTTTTTTTTCATAATTTGTCATCAGTAGCCCATAAGGGAATGTCTGTGCGGTGCACTGTACCATTTATTTATCTTTTCAAACCTCTAAACACTTTAAGCAAGATTTATCCTACTAATTTTAAAGTATGCTGTTGCGAGTAAAGACATGCCTACTTTGATGAGTTTTGTTTAAATCTTTATAATAATTGTATAAAGCCGAAAATGACCGAACTCGATTGAGTATATACATTAATTTGGATACCCTTCGCTTATAAATTGTGGGCAGGAGGAAGATCACAAACCAAACATGTTTGTCCCCTTGTATATGTGTGCGTGTGTGTTCAAATTTCACACACACAAGTACAATTCTAGGATTATTATTTTTAATTGTTTAACTTTGTAGAAATTAAACAATTCTATTCCCAATGAATTACTAGCTCTTAGCTCAGGCTTGAAAAAACTCCGGGATATTTAAAAAGAAGTTTGGCTATATTAGGTTTTATAGGGTTTGTTGTGGTGTGATTAAAGATATTATGTATGTTATCTGATTTGATCAATCATTCTAACATATTAATTAGTGCCTAGACTGTTACCTTACAAAGAAAATAACGTCCACGCCTAGCAATAATATTATATTTTATAAATCAAATTATTTTAAGGAATTAAAACAATAGACACTGGTTAACAAAATTCAAAATAAAAATTTCATGCAATCATGTAAGTAAAATTTGTTTCTTAGAAAATAAGGTTTTAAATTTAAATTGTGTGTGTATTCTTTAAAATATTCAATAACATTAGTTTGATCTAGTCCTATGTCATTATGTTTAATTTAATTTACAATCTATCTACATTTTTATTTAAAGTAATTAATCATATATTTTTTATTTTAACATTAAAAGGAAAATATACTAACTACTTAAAAAAATTAGACAATTGCTTTGTATTCAAATTATAATAAGTTTTTGGTTGTGTTTTTAAGTGGGTATTTTTAATAAAAACCCATGTGGTTTTTCGGGGGTGCTAGATAGAATTTTAACAACCCTGTCTTAGCTAACTCTACTTGATATAATTATATGAAATTGTAACAAAGTGCTATTGCATCCATATTATTTACCTTTACATTTTTATCTTTATTGTTAACTTATATCGTTGACGTGACTTGATATGAAATTTATTTAATTTCATTATAAAGCGACTTTTTCAATTACACTTTTACATACAGTTAGTTGTTTGATACTTGTAAACAATAGGAATAGCCAAAAACATCATTACTCAATCATTTAATAAAATCTTTTATTGTTATATTTCATTTCATCATTAGTTAATCATTAACTTCCAATACTTAATTTAGATACTTTTAAATATCATACACTTTACAAAGATCTTTATTTATTAATAAATAAGTAAGTGTTTAGTTGTCATTGGTTTTATTTATAGTTCTTTCCCCAACGCTAAATGACTGGACTTTGTAAATACCATGGGAATTAAACACACATGGAAATGTATTAACTTCTTCACAATTGTTTTGTAAAGTATTGTACAATTTTACTTAATATGATTTATATTTTTATTGTCTTTAGGTTGAGTATACTATAATTTTTATCGTAAGAATAGTAAATGACTATCACAAACGTTAGTTAAACTACATTGATTTATTCATAACTCAAATAATGTGATTTATATCTTTAACTTTCGAAAGATATTATAAATAGGTCTACCTTTAAAATAATAATTAAGTAAAATGCCATCAACTTTGACCACAATTTTTTGTTATGTATTTATTTGTATTTTATAAACCTATTATTTCTACAATAATTAGAGTATACCTGGCCAAATGCATTAGGGGTGGTTTCACCTTTATAATTATCACATTTTTTTTACATCATCGTAAGAAGAATGTTGGTGCATTTCCAATAAACAATCCTTCTTAATTTAAATTATTATTATTATTAAAATCCTTGTATATAATGTTTATGTAAAAATAAATTGTTTTTATTTAAAGTAGTTTTAATTTAGTCTATTATGAATTATTATTAAAATAATTTAAAAGATTTACCCACATTTTAATTTATTGGACCTTTTATTTTAACGATTAACTTTCAATTAAAATTAGTTATTGTATTAATTAATGCAGAATATCAAGGTTTTAGGCCTAGACCTTAATTAGAAATACAAATCTAATATACTATTATTGATAAATAATAATATACTATATTATATATGTGTACACAATGAAAGAATGTTGAATGGAAACTACTACAGCTATGTATAATTTTGAGATAGAACCCAAACACGGCCTTCCAAAGATTAGATGAGAAAAAAAGAAAATACCAACCCTATACTTTCTTTGTCTCGGAATCTATTTTTGGAAATAATGTTTACCTACCAGTCAGTCAACCCCATAGGCGAGGAAATGTCTAGCTGTACACAAGTGAATTAAAAGAGAGGGAAATGGAATTGAAGTTCTATACAATCACGAAGCGTAGCGGATTTGAAACAAAATAGAATGTATGGGGGTTCCCCCTAAGGTTGTTATGTACTTGAAGATATTGTCTAAGTTTTGCTACGCGCGTGATAAAATGGGTTTTAAATATGTTTCGGCAGGTATGTATTATAAGCTCAAAAACGATAACACTATATTGAATTTTATTATAATTTGATAAGCCCATTTCTGGTAATTGAAATTATGAGACAATGACTAAACCTATTTTGAAAAACCAGGCTGTCGAGAAAAATAATAGTTTCTAACGCAAATATGATTTTCCCAGAGAATTTTCAGCTTTTCATTCTTTGCTTGCATCACCATGGAAACCCTGGGTTGTGTGTGATTTATATCGGTAAATAAAATGTTTCTCTTTCTTTAACTAGAAAGTCGAATAGGCTTATTTGTATGGAAATTTTCCCAGTAAAAAATGTTTTTGAATACATTTTATCGCAGTAATTTGCAGATCGCTGCAACAAACCACTAGTATATTTATAATTCTAAGCTGTTTTGTGAAAGGGAAAGTGTGTGTGTACATATTTAATAATACATTTTTCTAGATTAATAAAAAAATTTGTGCAGTAAAATTAATAGGATTCTATCAACCAAAAATGCAATTTATACATAAGTATTGAAAGTAATATTGTTTATTGAGAGTTGCTTGTAGGCCTATATTAAATTAATGGGATTACTAAATATCTCTTCAGCCCTCAGTGCAAACTAAATATCAGATTTGGCCCTAAGGATGAAAAACGTTTGACCACCCTGCTTAAGGGATGCAATAAACTGGGCAGATAGCAAAATAAACAACTCCATACTTAATACATCCTACCAACTTTCTCCACACTATCCTATCCTTTCTTAGTTCTTTCGCTTCAACAACATCCATACAACAAGTCATACATGCTCTTTTATTCTTAAAACTCTTAATGTTTCTCTTTTTCATTCATTGTCTGCAATATTTCACCACGTTTACACGATCTACTCATTGTTTTTGGTCCACACACCCCCTTATTTGAAAAAATACACTTGCATCTTAATTATGATTATGAATTAAATTTATATCAATCTAATATAATAAGTAAAATACTAAGAAACTAAAACTTTTACAAAATACATGTTAAAAATAATTAAAAACTGGTAGGTAGACTTAAAATCAGGTGAAAACCTTTCATTATAAAAGTGTTTTTAAGTAAATACTGATGTATTTGTAATAAAGGAATGAATGAAAGAATGGATGGAGGTAATCTAACGATTATATTTAAAATTTTAGACACTCATTTTGTATTCACTATTGTTAATATAAGCGTGTTTAGTTTAATTGGTTAAGTGTAAGACAAGGCAAACAAGCCTTAACGTCACCAAAATGTTGCAAAATAAAGACAATAGATAAAATATATTTATACACATTACCTTATTTTAGCATGAAATTACTTATCTTTTATAGGCTAGGTGAAAGTTTTACTTCGCATGAAACTAAGCTCCCGCCCCCAGCCAAGCTCCCATTCGGACAAGAACCATTATTATATTTCTAAAATATTAAATAGCATTAAGTTCTAAAATACAACTTACATGAGAGAATGCTTCAAACAAATGGGAGAGTCATTTTATTTGTGTTCGCTCTCTGCTCTCTGTCGACACACCACGGAGCAAGTGAGAATCTGTCCTGACATTGGTTAAGTGGATGCGTGCAAGTGTGATCTATTCTAGAGCTCTAGATCACGAACTAGTATTATACAGCAATTGCTTGGAATTGATTGAAACACTTGACCTATGCAAATCGCCGCTTTGATGTCGGAAACAACAGTTCATGTTGGATGTACTGTGTGTCTCCATGTTCCAGGTAATTACTGTATTCACATCAAATCGAGCCATTGTAAACATGGGTGGTTGGTCAGAGCTTAACTGCAAAGCAAGCAACCATGTAGACTAGTTAATATTTAAAATTGGTACACGCTTAATGCTTTTTAATAACACCTAATAATGGCCTAACGTGCTACTATCGTGCTGAACTAGACTGCCAATGACGGGGAGATAGAGGTTCAAATATCAGTAGGGTGTACTAAGGGTGGTTTCCCCTAAATGGTTTTTAACTCTTCCTCCAAGCAAATGTGGGTACACTTATTATAAATATAACCTTCGTAATCCCTAAAATCCTTATCATAATTAGTACATAAGCATATAATCTGAACGGGTAGAAAAACACGATGCTAAAAAAATTGATAATAATTTACAAATTTGTGTCCAATGAGTTTGCCCCAAATCCAATTAAATATATCATATATTTTTTCAAATATAATAGGCCTCAATTTTTCATTGTATTAAGTTGCCTTTTCAAACCAATAAAATCCTCTCGCTTTAAATAAATGAAAATGCCAATTTATTTATAATTTGAAAGATTGTATTAGTTTATTTTTAACCAAACAAAATGCTACCTTAAAAAAAAAACTTTGAACGTTTGATTTGACATTAGATCTGATTTATAACTGAAAAGCCAAGATCATTAAGGTGGCCGTCTCGACCAAATTATCAATCGCTGTTACATGGCTTGAAAATACTTCTCTAGTTTAAGCCTATTTTACGTTTCGACCTTTATGTAGAGTATGATGTTACTCTGACGTCACCACGCGCTCTTGAACTCTGGGCCCGGCGCTAGAAGGCAGGTCACGCCATCTTGCTCTCTGGCTTCCACACGTGTGGGACCATGGTTCAACTCCAATCACCTATAATTGTGTTAGTCGAACATCATAGTGCTTGTTTGCACATGATACGAAGGAGTGGTATCGGACATTGTTCTTGATTTAGATCGCCTCCGATTGTAACATGACAGTGCTACCTCCTTCCTAACCCTAAATAACTTGAAGGTACAAAATGTAACAAACAAACAACATAATCAGAGTGGGGTGCAAGATTCGAACAGAGTAAAAATCATCTGAGAACAAATTATTGTTACTCAGTGGCTCGCACCTGCCCGGTTGCGGAAATTAAGGAAGGACAACTGCTGTTGAAGTTTACAGTAGAAGTGATGCTTTTTATACCTTAGAATGTTCATCCAAGAAAGTTATATTTAAATACAAATAAAACTATATTCAAGAAAAAATTCCTAAGTATGCTTAAGCTAATATTCAAGTTTTACTTTAAATTATAATTTAAGTTCCTCATGGTAACTATATAAACTATGCGTTAAAAGTTTGCTTAATTAATTTGAAGTTATCTGCACACACATATTTGGCGGCTATAAATATTATGAATACACTCAACCAATATTAAGTCCGAAATAAATTAGTTGCCCAGGGGCCAACAACAATAACAGATACAAATAAATAAAGAAAAAGTCCTACTTATTTTAGAGAAACCCATGGTTGACACAAAATCAAGATGCAACCCTAACATTTGGCATAAGTCAAGCTATATGTGCAAGATACCTCCAAAATAAAAATAAAAGTCCCTAAACAAGTCTCAAACATAACAAAAACTATTTAAAGTTTTCACAACTTTCGGGAATTTACTTTGTCAAAAGAGTAGTCTATTAATTTAAGAGCCTATGAGGCAAATAATAACTGCATGTAAAACTTGGCAAAGTGGCCTAACTCAAATAATATGACTAACAGAATTATATAATTAGCGATCATTAAAACTTAATTTGATTCATCGTAAAAAAACTTGCATTATAGTAAAGTTCATACTGAAGTATATCTCCACATTAAAGTCTTTGCTAATTTATTTTCCTTCAAAGGCTATCAATCATGATAATAAAAGCTTAGAAGTATGTCTCCATTTTAGAATCTTTTTAAACTGTTTTCAAATAAGAAACATGAAAGTTATAAGAGTACCTATATTTCAACTTTAGAATCTTTGGCCAAATATTCGCCTTAAATATAACCAAATAACAGAGGGAAAGTTTAATAATGTAACAAGACTAGTGTTTAACAGTGGGACCAGCTTGCTCTCATTGTCTACCCTGGCTGTGCTCCTTGTTCTCTCTGTCTCCCTCCTTGTCTAGCAGGTAGGCAGCGACCGTTGAATGTATGTATACTATAGAAGGAACTCTACGCCGCTCATCCAAATTATTTTACTAGTTACATATCTCGCCGTTAGAAGGCGCTAGTACGCTAGTGGCGCATTCTGACGGCCAGTTATAGTACTGTTTGAATATTACTCTCCCTCTTCGTCTAAAAGAAGAGAAGAATACTTATCTTGTAAAAGAGGGATGGTAAGAATTAGGGAAGTTGAAAGTTGTAAAAAAACTGACCAGATAGGTTTTCTCAAGGTCTAAACTAACCGTAATCGGTTTTAGTGGTCGTTTACCTGTCATTAAATAACATTGCATTCAAACCAAACGAGGTTTATTTTCTTAGTTTGTTAGTGTCTGAGGAAAATAGATCTTTAATAGTTATATAAATGACAATTTTTACTTTCATTTAGTTCAAATACAAAGATCTATTTATTAATATAATTATCACAATTATATTATTACAAAACCTTTTCTATCTTAAGTTAGGTGTTTTTTGAGTTCACAATATTGGCCACGCGCGGTATACTTAGGCAGGGGTTCTCAAATTCACGGTCCGCGGATCATATCTAACTGGCCTGCTTGTCTGCAAAACTCTTAAATAAGTATTTGGCCTGCTGTTACACCAATACTCTCTCTCTCCTCTCTCTCTCTCTCTCACACACACACACACAATAATAGTTTAATTTTAGTGTGAATATAATAATGATATAAAACACTTAAACCATTTCAAATGCGCTATTTTTTATCACTTTTTAAATAGTGGATTGTGGGGATTTTTGTTTACATATTTTAATAAATACTGCTTTGAGTGATTCTCTAACCCACATTAACATCTGGAAAATATAAGTTATGCAATATTTTAAATACATAACATCAAATAGCTATTAATGAGTCATCTCGGTGGGCACGCGGATTAAACGTCAGATTATTATGATATAGTTAGCTGGTGTTGGGGAAGACGGGGCTCGAATTCCATCTGGATGTACAAGGGTGCATTTTTTCTATTTATGGTCTTCCATATTCCCGTTTCTCAAACGAAGTTACATTTCCTCCTCATTATATGTTCCTCATCCATTACTTACTAGAGTTATTAAAATATTCTTAGTCAAGATGGCTAGTAAGATGCGCTACAAAAACAAAAGTACCTATAAAATATATTTAAGCAAACATGTTTTTAAATTCCGTGGCTCTCAACACGCCTCGAGTTTGTGAATCTGAATCTTTGGCTAGTTTGAGTTTGAGAAACACTGACGAAGGCAATAATTTTTTAGTTTATTGATTCTCACACACCTTTTGAATGATTCCCCTATAATTGCTCCAAATTTCAGCTTTCTATGTGATGCAGAAATGTGAACATTTTCTGTACATCAATATTTACCAACCAAACCCAACCTTTTCTTTAATAATTATTGGTAGACGCATGGTGGGTTAGCTAGGTTTTGGTGTTGGGATAGCTTGTCTGTATAATAAATATGTGAGAATTTTTTTTTTATTGAATTGGCTCTTCAATAATTTTTTTTAATGATACATATTTTTTCTTGCAAAACTTTTAAGTTGTAGAATATGTCGTACTTACACGAAAAACATTTCAACAATAAAAAAAACCATTTTTTAAAATTTTTTTTTTAATTTTTTTTTAAGGGGGCCTAAACCAAAAATTTAATTTTTTTCCAAAAATTTGGGCCCCATTATTTTGGGGGTTTTTTTGGAAAAAAGGGTTTTAAAAATTTTTCCTTTGGGAAAAAATTTAATATATTTTTCAAAAAAAAGGAAAAAATCCCAAAAATTTATTGGGGGGAGAAGATAAAAAAAATTTTGCCTTTACCCAAATTTTTTTTTAATTAAAAATTTACCTTTCCCAAAACCTTTAAGGGTTGGCAAAACCCAAAAGGGGGAAAAAATTTCCCAAATTAAAAGAAAATTTACTTTAATTAAAAAGGAAAAATTTTGTGAAAAATTTTTTTTTGATGGGCAAAAAAAACCTTCAAAATTTACCCCCAAAACCAAAAATTTTAGAATTTTTTTCCCAAAAAAACTTTTTTTAATTAAAACCAAAAATTTCAAAAAAATTTTTTAAAATATTTTTAACAAATTTAAAAAATTTTGATGGGCACCCTTTTGTTTCCCTTCTCCCCGCACGAAAAACCCCCTTTTTCCCTTCCTCCCCCTGGGTTGGAAAAAACCCCCCCCAAAAACCAAATTTGGTGGATTTTACAAAAGGGTTTAAAAGGGGGGGGGGGGAAAAAGCCCCCCAATATAAATTCGCAAGCCCTTAAACCCTCCCGGTTTTTTGGGGGGGTTTTGGGGCTGATTTGGAGCACCCCTTTGGGAACGGTTCCAATTTTTTAAAAAATTTTTTTGGGGGTACAGAAAAAATTTGAAATTTTTTTGGGATTTTTGGGCATAAAAAAAACCAAAAAAAACTCCCCTTTTAAAGGGTCCCAAAAACAAAAACTTCAAAAAATAATTTTTGAAATTTTTGGGGGTTAAGAATAAGAGAAAAAAAATTTTGGGTTTGGCCTTTTAAGGAACCCCCAAAGTTTTTGTGTTAACTTTTAAGGTGAAAATTTTCTTCCTTCAAAAGAAAAAAACAAATTTTTAAAAGCCCCGGTAGGGGTGGGCATTTCAACGGTTCCTTAAAAAAAAAAATTTTGGGCCCCCAAACCCCCAAAAAAAACTTTTGGGAAACCAATTTTTTGGAAAATTTTTAACCCAAGGGAACTTCTTTATTAAAATTTAAAAAAAGGGGTTTTTTAAAAAAAAAAAAAAGGGTTTTTTTTTTTTTAAAACCCCCCAAATTTTTTCCCCTTTTTTCCCCCCCCAATTTTTTAAAAAAAAAATTAATTTTTTTTTTTTGGGTTTAAAGGCCCTTTTTAAAAAAAAATTTTTTTTAAAAAAAAAAAAAAACCCCCCCCCTTTTTTAAAAAAAAAGGGAAAAAACCCCCCCCCAAATTTTTTTTTTTTGGGAACCCAAACCCCCTTTTTTTTCCCCCCCCCAACCCCCTTTTGGGAAAAAAAAAAAAAAAGGGGGAAAAAAAATTAAAAAAATTTTAAAAAAAAAATAAATAAAAAAAATTTTTTAAAAAAAATTAAATTAAAGGGGAAAAAAAAATTTTTTTTTAAAAAAGGGGGGAAAAAAAAAAAAAAACCTTTTTAAAAAAAAAGGGGGGGTTTTTTAAAAAAAAAAATAAACCCAAAAAAAATTTTGGCCCTTTAAAAAAAATACCATAGCGTAAAATTTTTTAAAAAAAAAAAAAAAAAAAGGGGGGTTTTTTTTTTCCAAAAAAAAAAAAAAATTAAAAAAATTTTTTAAAAAAACCCCCAAAAAAAAAAACCCCCAAAAAAAAAACCCCCCCCCAAAAAAAGGGGAAAAAAAAGGGGAAAAAAAATTTAAAAAAATTTAATTTAAAAAATTTTTAAAACCCCTTTTAAAACCAAAAAAAGGTTTTTTAGGAAAAATTTTTTAAAAAAAAAAAAAACCCCAAAAACCCCCGGGGGGGGAAAAAAAAAATTTTGGGAAAAAAGAAAATTTAAAATTTTTTAAAAAAATTTAAAAAAAAAAAAATTTTAATTTAAAAAAAATTTTTTAAAAAAAAATTTTAGGAAAAAAATTTTTTTTTCCCCAAAAAAAAATTTTAAAAAAAAAATTTTTGGGTTTTAAAAAAAGGGGGGGGGGTTTTTTTTTGGGGGGGGGGAAAAAAAAAAAATTTAAAAAAAAAAGGGTTAAAAAGGCCCGGGGGGGTTTTAAAAATTTTGGGGGTTTTTTTTGGGGGGCCCCGGGGGGGGGGTTTTTTAAAAAAAAACCCCCAAAATAAAAAACCCCCCTTAACCCCCCCCCGGGGGGAAAACCCCAAAAAAATTTTTTTTTTAAAAATTTTCCCCCCCTTTTTTTTTTTTTTTTTAAAATTTAAAAAAAAACCCTTTTTTTTTTTCCCCCCCCCCTTTTCCCCCCTTTTTTTCCCCCCTTTTTTTTTTTTCCCCCAAAAAAAAAACCCCCCCCCTTTTTTAAACCCCCCCTTTTTTTTTTTAAAAAAAAAGCTTAAAAAAAATTTTTTTTTTATTTTCCCCCCCCCCCCCTTTTTCCCCCCCTTCCCCCCCTTTTTTTTTTTTTTAAAAAAAAAAAAACCTTTTTAAAAAATTTTTTTTTAAAAAAAATTTTTTTAAATTTTTTTTTTAAAAACATTTAAAAACCCCCAAAAATTTTTTTTTAAAAGAATTTTAAAAAAATTTTTTTTCAATTTTTTTAAAAAATTTTGGTTTCCAAAAAACCCCCCCTTTTTCCCCAAAAAAAAGGGGGGAAAAAAAAAATTTTTTTTTTAAAAAAAATAAAAAAAAATTTTAAAAAATTTGGAAAAAAAAACCCCAAAAAAAATTTTTTAAAAAAAAAAAAAACCCTTAAAAAAAAAAAATTTTAAAAAAAAAAAAAATTTTCCGTTTAAAAAAAAAAAAACTTTTAAAAAACCCCAAAAAAAAAAAAAATTTTTTTCCCCCAAAAAATTTAAAAATTTTTGGCCAAACCCCCAAAACCCCAAAAAATTTTAAACCTTTTAAAAAAAAAAGGGGTTTTTCCCCCCCCCCGTTTTTAAAAAAAAATTTTTAAAAAAAAATTTTTTTTTTTTTATTTAAAAAAAAAATTTTTCCCCAAAAAAAATTTGTAAACCAAAAATTTTTTAAAAAAATTTTTTAAACCCCCCCAAAAAAACCCCTTTTAAAGGGCCCAAAATTTTCCCCCCTTTCCGGCCCAAAAACCCCCCTTTTTTCCCCCCTTTTTTTGGGGAAAACCCCGGGGGAAAACCAAAAGGGGCCCCCCATTTTAAAAGGGGGGGGGGTTTAAGGGGAAAACCCCAGGGGTTTTTTTCCCCTTTTCCCCCTCCTTTTTGGAAAGGGGGGGGAAAAAACCCCCCTTTTTCCTTTTTCCCCTTTTTTTTTTTTTTTTCCCGGGGGGGGCCCCCCCCCTTTTTTGGTTTTTAAACCCCGGGGCCCCCCCCTTTTCCCCCCGGGGGGGGGGGGGGGGGTTTTTCCCCAAAACCCCCCCGGGGTTTTTTTGGGGGCCCAAATTTTTTTTTTTTTTCCCCGGGGTTTTTTTCCCCCGGCCCCCCCAAAACCCCCCCCTTTGGGGGCCCCCCCCCAAAAATTTTTTAAACCTTGGGGGGGCCCCCCCCCTCGGCCCTTTTAAATTTAAAACCGGTCGGGGTTTTTTTAAAAAATTTAAAAATTCCCCCCTTTTTTTTTTCCCCCCAAAAAAAGGGGGGGGGAAAAAAAGGGGAAAAAATTTTTTTAAAAAAAATTTTTTTCCAAAATTTTTTAAAAATTTTAAAATTTCCCAAATTTTAATTTTTTTAAAAAACCCCAAAAATTTTTTTAAAAAACCCCCCCTTTCCCCCCCCCAAAATTTTTTTTAAAAAAAATTTAAAAAACCCCCCCCTTTTTTTTTCGTTTTTTTCCCAAACTTTTAAAAAAGGTTTGGAAAAAAAATTTTTTTAAAAAAAAAAATTTTTGGGGGGAAAATTTTTTTGGGGGGGGGTTTTTTTAAAAAAAACCCCCCCCCCCACCTTAAAAAAACCCCCCTTTTTTTTTTGGCCCCCATCCTTTTGGTTTTTCCCCCGGGGGGAAAATTTCCCCCCCCCTTTTTTAAAGGGGAAGTTTGGGGGGGGAAAAACCCCCCAACCCCCCTTTTTTCCCCAAAAGAAAAAGGGCCGGGAGTTAAGGGTTTTTTAAAAAAAAACCCCCCCCCCAAAAAAGGGGGCCCCCCCTTTTTTTTTTTCCCCCTTTCCGGCCCCCAAAGGGCCAAAATTAACCCCCCCAACCCCCCCCAAAAATTTTTTTTCCCCCCCCCCCTTTAAAAAAAAACCCCCCCAAAAATTTTTTTTTGGAAAAGGGGCGGGGAAACCAAAATTTTTTCCCCCCCCTTTGTTTTCCCGGGGTTTCCAAACCCCTTTTTTTTTTTGGGGAAAAATTTTTTGGGGGGGGAGGAAACCCCCCCAAAAAAAAAAAAGGAAATTTTTTTGTTTTTTTTGGGGGGGGAGGCCCCCCCCCCCCAAAGGGTTTGGGGGGTTTTTTAAAAAAAAAATAAAAAAAAAATTTTTTTTTTTTTCCCCCCAAAAAATTTCCCGGGGGGGAAAAAAAAAAATTTTTTTGGGGGGGGGGGGCCCCAAAAACCCCCTTTTTTTTTTGGGGTTTTAAAACTTTTTTTTTGAATTCCCCTTTTTCGGGTTTTTTTTAAAAAAAATTTTTGGGGGTTTTTTTTTTTTAAACCCCGGGAAAACCCCCCTTTCCCAAAAAAAAATTTTTTTTGGGGGAAAAAAAAATTTTTAAATTTTCCCCCCAAAAAAAAAAAAAGGGTTTTTTAAAAAAAAAAAAAATTTCCCCCTTTTTTCCCTTTTAAAAACCCCCCCCCCAAAAAAAAAAGGGGAAAAATTTTTCCCCCGGGGGGGGCCCCGGGGAAAAACCCCCGGGGGCCCCAAAAATTTTTTTTTGGGGGGGGGGGGAAAAAATTTAAAAAAACCCCCCCCCCCCCTTTTTTTTTTTTTTTTTTAAAAAAACCCCCCAAAAAAAAAGGGAAAATTTTTTTTTCCCCAAAAATTTTAAAAAATTTCCCCCCAAAAAAATTTTTTTTTTTCCACCTTTTTCCCCCGGGGGGCCCCCTTTTGGGGGGGCCCCCCCCCGGGGGGTTTTTAAAAATTTTTTAATTCCCCAAGTTTCCCCTGGAAAAAAAAGGGGGGGGGTTTTTAAAATTTTAAAATTTTTTTTGGTTTAAAACCCAAAAAAAAGGGGGGTTAAAAAAAAAGAAAACCCCTTTTTTGGGGGGGGGCCCCCCATTTTTAAAAATTGGGGGTTTTTGGTAAATTTTTTTCCCCCAAAAAAAAAAAAGAATTTTTTTTAAAAAAAAAGGGGGGGCCCAAAAAATTTTTTTGAAAAAAAAAAAAAAAAAATTTTTTGGTTTCCCCCTTTTTTTTTTTAAAAAAAAAAAAAAAATTTTTTTTTTTTCCCCCCAAAAAAACCCCCTTTAAATTTTTTGGGGAAAAATTTTCCCCTTTTTTTTTAAATTGTTTTTTTAAAAAATTTTTTTTTTTTCCCCCCTTTGGGGGGGGTTTTTAAAAAAAATTTTTTTTTAAACCCCCAAAAAAAACCCCAAAAAAAGTTTAAAAAAAGGTTTAAAAAAAAAAATTTTTTTCCCCCCCTTTTTTTTGGCCAAAAAAAAAAACCCAATTTTTGGGGCCTTTTAAAAATTTTTAAATTTTTTTGGAAATTTTTTGGGAAAAATTTTTAAAAAAAAAAGGGTTTCCCCCGGTTAAATTTTTTTCCCCCAAAATTTTGGGGGGGAAAAAATTGGGGGGAAAAATACCCCGGGGGGGCCCCCCCCCTCCCTTTTTTTTTTTTTTTCTTTTTTTCCCCTTTTAAAACCCCCAAATTTTTTTTTCCCCCCTTTTTTTGGCCCTTTTTGGAAAAAAAAAAGAAAAAATTTTTTTTGGGAAAAAAAAAAAACCCCCCAATAGAAAAACCCCCTTTCCCCAAAAAAAAAAAAAAAAATTTTAAAGGGGGGAAAAAAAAACAAATTTTTTCCCCGAAAAAACCCCTTTTTTTTTAAAAAAAAATTTTTTAAAAAACCCCCCCCAAAAATGGAAAAAAAAAAAAAATTTTTTAAAAAATAAAAAAGGGGGGGGTTTCCCCCGGGGGAAAAAAAAGGAAAATTTTTTAAAAAAGGAAACCCAAAAAGGAAAAAAGGGGTTTTTTTTTTTTTGCCGGGGGGCCCCCCCCCCCCTTTTTTTCCCCGGGGGGGGAAAACCCAAAACCCCGGGGGCCAAAAAAAAGGGGTTTTTTTTTAAAAAAAAAAAAAGGAAACCCCCCCCCCCTGGGGAAAATTTTTCCCAAAAAACCCAAAAAAAAAAATTTTTTTTGGGGCCCCCCCCCCCCCCCCCCCTTTTTTAAAAAAAAAATTTTTTCCCCGGGGGGTTTTTTTAAAAAAAAAACCCCCCCGGGGGGCTTTTAAAATTTTTTTTGGGGGGTTTAAAATTTTTCCCGGGGGTTTTTTTTTTTCCCCCCAAAATTTTTTTCCCCCAAAACCCCAATTTAAAACTTTGGGGGGCAAATTTTTTTTTAAACCCAAAAAATTTTTTTTTTTTTTTTTTTTTTTTAATTTTTTTTTTTCCCCCTTTTTTTTTTTTTTTTTAAAACCCCCCCCCCTTAAAAACCCCGGGGAAAAAAAAAAGGGGGGGGGCCAAATTTTTGGGGGTTTTTAGGCCTTTGGGGGAAAAAAAAAAAAAAAACCCTACCCCCCGGGAATTTAATTTTTTTGGGGTTTTTTTTAAAAAATCCCCCCCTTTTTTTAAAAAAAAAAAAAAATTTCCTTTCCCCAAAAAAAAATTTTTTTTTCCCCCCCCGGTTTTTGGGGTTTTTTCTTTAATTTTTAAAAAAAATTTTTTTTTTTGTTTTTTTTTTTTTTTTTTGGGAAAAGGGGGGGGGAAAAAATTTTTTTCCAATTCAATTTTTTTTTCCCCCCGGGGGGGGAAAACCCAAAAAAATTTTTTTTTTAAGGGGTTTTTTTTTTTTGGGGGGGGTTTTAAAAAAATTTTTCAAAATTTTTTTGGGGTTTCCCCCCTTTAAACCCCTTTTTTTTTTTTTTATAAAAACGGGGGTTTTTTAAAAAAAAAAAATTTTTTTTTCCCCTTTTTTAAAAGGGGGTTTTTGGGGGGGGTTTTCCCGGGGTTTCGGGGGGTTCCCCCCCTTTTTAAACCCCCGGCAGAAAAAATTTTGGGGGTTTTGGCCCCCCGTTAAGGGGGGGGGAAAAAAAACTAAAAAATTTTTTTTAAAAAATTTTTTTTAAAACCCCCAGAAAAAAAACCCCCAAAAAAAATTTTTAAAAAAAGGGGTCCCAAAAAAAAAAAATTCCCGGGGAAATTTCCCCCTTTAGGGTTGGGTTTTTAAAAAAAAAAAATTTTCCCCCTTTTTTTAAAAAAAAACCCCGGGGGGGGGAAAAAAATTTTTTTGGAAAAAAATTTTCCCCCAATTTTTTTCCCCCCCCCCGGGGTTCCCTTTTTTTGGGGTTTTTAAAAAAAAAATTGGGGGAAATTTTTTCCTTTAAAAAAAAAAAACCCCCCCCCCCAAAACCCCTTTCCCCCCAGGGCCTTAAGGAAAAATTTCCCTTTTTAAAAAACCCGGGAAAATTTTTTTTTTCTTAAATTTAAAGGGGCAAAAAAGAAAACCCCATTTTTAATTTCGCCCCCCCAAAACCCCCCCTTTTAAAAAAGGGGGAAAATTTTAAATTTTGGAAAAAATTTTTTTTTTTTTTCCCAAAAAAACCCCTAAGGGGAAAAAAAAAGGGGGGAAAAAAAAAATGTTAAAAAAATTTTTTTTCCCAAAAAAGGGTTTTCCCCTTTTTTTTTAAAAAAAAATTTAAAATTTCCAATTTCCCCCAAACCCCAAAGGTTTTAAATTTTTGGGTTTTTAATTTTTTCCCCCCGTTGGGGTTTTTCCCCCAAAAAACCCAAACCCCCTTCCCAAAGGGTTAAAGGGTAAAAAACCCCCAAAAAAAATCTTTTTAAAAAATTTTTTTTTTTAAAAAAAAAAAAAAAATAAAACCCGGGGAAAAAAAAGGGGGTTTCCCCCCCATAAATTTTTAAAAGGGGGGAAAAAAACAAAAACCCCCCCAAAAATTTAAAAATTTTGGGGGTTTTTTGGTTAAAAAAAAAAAAAAAATTTTTTACCAAAAAATTTAAAAAAAATTTTTTTTCCCCCCGGGCCCCCCCCAAAGTTTAAAAACCCCATTTTAAAAAAACCCCTTAATTTTAAAAAAAGGGGGGGGAAAAGGGGGGGGAAAAAAAACCCGGGGGGAAAAAGGGGGCCCTTTAAACCCGGGGAAAAAAAAAACCTTAAACCCCAAAAATGCCAAAAATTTTTGGGGGGGCCCCTTTAAAAAAAATTTTTTTTTTTGGGGAAAAAACCTTTTAAATTTTAAAAATTTTTTGGGGGGGGTTTTTTTAAAAAAAATTTTTCCCAAAATTTTTTTTTTCGGGTAAGGGGGGGAAAAACCCCCCCCCCTTTTTTTTCCCTTTTAAAAATTTTTTGGGGTTTTTTAAAAATTTCCCTTTTTGGCCTTTTTAAAATTAAACAAAAATTTAAAAAAAGGGGGGAAAAAACCAAACCTTTGGGGGGAAAAAAAAATTTTTTTTTAAAGGTTTTCCCCCAAAAAAAAACCAAAAAGGAAAATTCTTGGAAAGGGGGTTTTTCCCCCAAAAAAAAAAAGGGGGGTTTTTTAAAAAATTATGGGTTTTTTTTTAAAAAAAAATTTTTTTTTTTAAAAAAAATTTTTCCTTTTAAAAGGAAAAAAATTTTTTTTTTTTTTAAAAAAAAAAATTTTTTTTAAAAAAAAGGTTAAAAAAAAAAAAAAACTTTAAAAAGGTTTTTTCCCTTTTTGGGAAAAAAAAAAAAAAATTAAAATAAAATTTTTTTTGGCCCCAAAAATTTTGGGTTTTTTTCCCCAAACAAAAAAGAATTCAATTTAAAATTTAAAAACCCCCCAAAAAATTTTAAAAAAACCCCCCTTTTTTAAAAAAACCCCCGGGGGGGGGCCTTTTTCATTTAAATTTTAAAAAAATTTTTTTTTTTTCCCCCTTTTTCCCGGGAAAAAACCAAAAAAAAAAAAAATTTTTAAACCCCCTTAAAATTTGGGGGCCCAAAAAAAAAAATTTTTTTTTAAAAAAAACCCCTTTTAAAAATTTTTTAATTGGGAAAAATAAATTAATTTCAAAATTAAAGGGGGAATTTTTGGGGGGGGAATTTCTCAAATTTTTGGTTTTTTTTTTTTCAAATTTTTTTTCCCAAAGGGCATTTAAATTTTTTAAAAAAAATTAAAAGCCCCTTAAAAAAAAAGTTTTTTTAAAAAAAAAAAAAAAAAAAACCCCCGGGTTTTTTCCCCTTTTTTTTTTTAAAAAAAGGAAAAAAAAGGCCCCCCAAAAAAATTTTTTGGGGGGGTTTAAAAAAATTTTTTTGGGGTTTTTAAAATTTTTAAAATTTTTTTTTAAAAAAAAGGGGGGGGGGGCCCCCCTTTTTTTTTTTTTAAAAAAAACCAAAAAAAACCCCTTTAAAAAATTTTAAATTTTTTTTAAAAAAAAAAAAAACCCCCCTTTTTTTTTTTTTTTTAAAAAAATTTTTTTTTTTACCCAAAAATTTTAACAATTTTCCCCTTTTTTTAAAAAAAATTTTTTTTTAAAATTTTTTTCCCAAATTTTTTTTAAAGGGAAAAAAAAAAAAAAAATTTTTAAAAAACCCTTAGGGAAAAAAGGGGGCCTTTTAAAAAAAAAAAAATTTTTTAAAAAAAAAAATTTTTTAAAAAAAAAAAAATTAAAAAAAAGGAAAAAATTTTTTTTTTTTTTCCCCCCCAAAAAAATTTTTTTTTTTAAAAACCCGGGTCCAAAAAAAAACCCCCCAAAAAAAAAATTCCCCCCAAATTTTTTCCGGGAAAAAAAAAAAGGGGGAATTTTCCCCCCAAGGGGGGAAAAATTTTGGGGAAACCCCCGGGGTTTTTGGGGTTTTTTTTTTTAACCAAAAAAACCCCTTTGGGGGCCAAAAACAAACCCTTAAAACCCAAATTTTTTTTTCCCGGGGGGGAAAAACCCCCCTTAAAAAATTTTCCCCCAAAAATTTTTTTTCCCCTTTTTTTTTTTAAAATTTTTTTAAAAAACCCCTTTTTCCCTTAGGGCCCCAGGGGTTGGGAAAAAATTTTGGGGGGGATTTTGGGCCCCCCCAAAAACCAAAAAAAAAAAGGGGGGGGGTTTTTTTTTTTTTCCCCCAAAAAAATTTTTTTTTTTAAAAAAAAAAGGGGGTTTTTATTTTCCCGGGGTTTTTTGGGGGGCCCCCCAAAAAAACCGGGGAAAAAAGGCCCGGGGGGAAAATTTAAAGGCCAAAATTTTAAAAAAAAAAAAACCGGGGGGGAAAAAATTTTTTTCCCCCCCCGGGGGAAATTTTTAAAATTTGGGGGGGGGCCCCCCAAAAAACCAAAAAGGGGGGTTTTTTCCCCCTTTTGGGGGCCCCGGTTTTAACCAAATTTTAACCGGGGGGGGGGCCCCTTTTTTCCCCCCGGGGGGGGTTTTTTTTAAAAAAAAAATTTTTTTTTCCCAAAAACCCCGGGGGTTTTTTTTTTCCAAAACCGGGGGGGCCGGGGTTTTTTAAAAAAAAAAAATTTTAAAAAACCAAAAATTTAAACCCCAAAAACCCCCCCTTTAAAAGGGGAAAAAAAAATTTTTTTTTAAAAAAAATTTTTGGGTTTTTTTCCCCCCTTCCCCCCCTTTGGAAATTTTTTTTAAAAAAAAAAAAATTTGGAAAAAACCCCAAAAACCCCCCCCTTTTCCCCCTTTTTTAAAAAAGGGGCCTTTTTCCGGAATTTAACCAACTTTCCCCAAAAAAATTTTTTTTTTGGGGGGGGGAAAAAAAATTTTTTTTTTTAACCCCCTTTTTCGATTTTGGGGGGGGGAAAAAAAAAAATTTTTGGGGGGGGGGCCCCGGGGGGGTTTTTTCCCTTTTTTCCCCCCCCTTTTCCGAAGGGGGTTTCCCTTTTAAAAACCCCCTTTTTTTTAAAAAAACCCCCCGGAAAAAAACCCCCCCCAAGGTTTCCGGGTTTTTTTTCCCGGGGGTTTTTTGGCCCCCCGCCCCCCCTGGAAAAAATTTTTTTTAAAATTTTTTTTTAAAAAAAAAAAAAAAAAAAATTTTTTTTTTTGGATTTTTAAAAAAAAAAAAATTTTTTTTTTTTTAAAAAAAACCAAAAAAAAAAAATTTTTTTTTTTAAAAAAAAAAAAAAATTTTGGGGAAAATAATTTTTTTTTTTTTTTTCCCCCCCCGGGGGGGGGGAAAACCCCTTTTTCCCCCGGGGCCAAAAAAAAAAAAAAAAAAAAAATTTTTTTTTTCCCCCCCCCCCTTTTTTTTTTTTTTTCCCCTTTTTTAAAAAAAAAAAATTTTTTTTTTTTTTCCCTTTTTAAAATTTTAAAAAAATTTTTAAAAACCAAAAAAATTTTTTTTTTTTAAAAATTTTTAAAAAAAAAAATTTAAAAAAATTTTTTTTTAAATTTTTTTTTTTCCCCCGTTTTTTTAAAATTTTTTTTTTGGGGCTAAAAATTTTAAAAAAATTTTTTAAAAAACCCTTTTTTTGCAAACCCCTTTTTTAAACCCCCTTTTTTTTTTTCCCCCCCCTTTTTTCCCCCCCCAAAAAAAAAGGGGGTTAAATTTCCCCCCAAAAAAAAAAACCCCTTTTTTGTTTTTTCAAAATTTTTTTTTAAAATTTTAAAAAATTTTTAAAATTTTTTTTTGGGGGGGCTATATAAAAAAAATATTTTTTATAAAACCAACAGTTTCTGAGATAATCTTTAAAAATATTTTAAAACAAAATTTTTTGGCTTTTAAAATTTAAAAAAAACACTACATAAAATTTTAAAAAAAACTATTTTTTAACCACAGATAATTAAAAAATAGGCCTAAAAACCCCCTAAAAGTTTTAAAGTTTTTTTTTCCTTAAAATCTTAAGAGAAATGTTTTTTTACAAAAAATGATATATCTCCATTTTTTGACTCAATATCAATATTTTTCATTTTTTTATTGGGCAAAGGTTTTTTTAAAAGAGGAATTTAAAAAGCATTGTGATGTCATGAAGAAATTTCACCAAACCCAGTAAAAAAACCCCAAAAAATTTTAACCGGGAAGTTTTGGGAAATTTTAATTTTGAATTGGGTTTACCCCGTAACCCAATATTGGGTCTTTTTTATTTAAAAAAAACATACAAATGTGGGTCATTAAAATTTTTTAAAAGTAAAATTATAATATTTAAAAGTCTTCACTTGGCCGAACAAACATTTTTATATGCGATCCTCAGAGGGCAGGAGTTTAGGAATCACGTGAGGGTAACACACGTGGGCTCCATGTCCGGCCCGTTTATTCTTGCATAAAATGTTTCCTTCTGATGTCTCCTTTATCCCGTTTATGTTAGTTGTAATTATACTGCTACCACCGAACTACGGGAATCATATTTCAAGGCTGCTCGCGAAGAGCTTTCAATTTCAATAGCACAAGTAATTTTCAATTACACTCAGGATCAGCTTCCCCACACCAGATGGCAGAAATCGCCCTCTGGTGGAAAATTATTTTTTCCGTGCCAAAGCTACGTACGGAATTGCTACTGTAGCCCTGGTAGCGCACTAGTTACACCCTGACCGACCCCGGCGGCTTGCAAACATCTGTAAACAGTGTTACAACCAAATAAAACCAAAAAATAAACAACAAAAAACACACGCACTGGATGGATGGAGAACATTGGAGAAGCAACATAATGATTCTTGAAACATCTCCATCAAACCTCCATCCTCTGTAACCTTTTTCCCTGGTTCCGCCGATGCTAGCGCTTTCTGGTGGCGAGCCTGGGAACGCAGTCGTGAAGCTTAGTTTGCAGCTCAGAGTGTTGACGTATGGATGTGTGGACCGGTGGGTTGGGCGTGTTGCGTAGTTTGGTCAAATAGGTGAACATGGTGAGTAGATAGCTTTGATGTGTAGTCTTTTCCTTTGGACAGAGGAACGACGCTACTATATAAAAACCTCTAGATTACAAGTGAATAAGTGGTTAAAAGGGCTTCATAAACATCACCAAACAACAAAAGGGATTCACCTTCAATCCTAAACATTCTTTGACATAACAATAATAAACAGAGAAAATAAAACTACGAAACTCAAGATGAAGAGAAAAGCTCACAGGTAGGTCTCAAATATCTTAAGATTATCGGTTGTGAGCCAATAAAAATAGTAAACTATGCAGTTTGTAACATTTTTAATTCTTTCTCCTGGGAAGTAATCATTACTAGATTCAAATATAACCATAGAGAAGTATTATAATAATAATATCTATTGAATTAAACAGGTATAACTCGCTAATATTCTGTAAGGTCTCGCCTACATAAAATTAATATAAAATGACTAAATTGTGGTAAAGAGAGGGGGATTGGGCTCCGGTGCCAGACAGCCATCCCTGAATCGTGTGTGTGTACGTTTCTATGTTGTCCCCTGCATCGATAAATAGTGGTGCGGGCCAGTCCATTATGCCTCACGTACCTCTCTGGAGTATACGCATAGACGATGAACACTGCAATGCCACCTATAAGGGGGACGGACACCCCTTGAGAGAGTGGGGCCTGGGCGTCAGGGAGCCCTGCCCATTCTTTTTTCAGAATTTTTCCTAATGAAGTATTCACAAATTTTATTTTTTAGACATTAAAAAATATTCTATTAAATCGCAAATTATTGGATTAATAATAGGTATGTTTTCAACTGTTATAAGATGTAGGCTACTAATAAAGGGCATACTTCTTCATAAGAAAGTTATGTTGTGCGTGAGGGAAATCTTACACGGCTACCTGACACGTTAGAAAAACTGGGTTTCTATGGGGATTGACCTCCAATTCAGAGTGAGGCACCTGCTGAATATAGGAGGTGGGATACTTTTCCGTGGGCCACCCTGAGCTTAAGCTATCACTTCGGGGATTTTTCGTGTGTATTTACCAAACCATGTTCGGTCAAGGGCCATTTTCTTCTGGATATAAGCACAAGTCTGGTGCCCTAAAAATGTCTGTAAAAACAGGAAAAAAACGAAAAAACAAGGATAAACTTATATCTTTCTATTTTAAACCTACGTTACAAGATTTCACAAAGACCTATGTGTCGGATTTAGACAACCAATCCTCGATACTGTTGTTGGAGCAGAAATGCGGGAATAGGGCTATAATGAGCTGAATCTACCCACTCAATCGGTTGAAAATGTTTGTTGAAATTAGTTGAAAAAGTAAGCACTAAAAGCCTACCCTTACTCATTCTAAATAACATCTACCAATCAAAACTCCAGAGGGTTTCCCAGATTTGTGTATTGCATTAAGACTTTTCTTCACTATATGTGATGTTTAAGGTATTACGTAAGCACCTTAGGGCGGAAGGAGTTTTGAACTTTGATTATTTTTGCTGAAAAGGGATGAGGGGGTCATTATACTGCTTACGTAAGACAAAGAAAGATGGCAAAATCGAGGGAGGGCGCATCTCAAGTCGCTTGGACTTCGGGCAGTTTTCGGGCAGTAATGAAGATGAGTGCTAAATGAGGAAGAAGTGGAGAAGACTATAGAAGTAAGCCAAAGCTTTAGTGACCTGACCCCCTCCCCCCAAATATAAACATAATAATTGAAAGTGTTGAGACGTGGATTCAAGGACCTTGGTCATAGGATTAAATTGAGTTTTATGGTGTTTTTTTTATAAATATTAATATTCAAGTACTCACTAATAATACTTTTTTTATAGCTTTAACTAAAATAATAAAAATTTTAAACTTTCATAAAGTTATAAATTGTTTGAATTTTACCTGTTCAATAAATTTAAATTGATTTTTTACAAGTGTTAATTTTCAATTATCTAGCAATATTAATTTACACCTCTATGTTAATAACTACCAGCAATTTATAAATTTCATAAAAAAATATTTTTTTATCATCGTGACTTACTACCTGTTCAGGCTATAGGCAAAATGGGATGAAAAAAATAATGTTATTCCTGTGAACAAATTAAATAAAGTGTACAAATCATACGTAATTAAGAGGGGGTCAAGCATTTACTTGTTTTTGCTTACAAGTAGGGGAAGGGTTAAAAATCACCAAAAATATTATTACCACCCAATCTACTACCTCTTAGCTACGGCCACACTAGACTAAAAGGAAAGTGGGGGTAAGCTACAAATATTATAAAGAAGAAAGACATCAGCAACAATTTGGTAACAATATGAATTTTTATTTAATATAATAACAATTAAAACAATAATTTACTTGGCCTCAAAAATCCATCAAGGGTTGTGTTGAATATCATATTAAACAAATGCGCAGTACTATCATGAGAATTTTTCCAAACATGAAACATGTTCTTATGTCAACTAGGTCAGTCTGGAAAAGACAACCACTTGATCCAACAGCACAATATCAGTTTCACAACAATGAATATTGACAAAACAACCTAAAGTGTTGACTATCCAAGCAAATTACTTTATAAATGTCTAGTCAGATATTTAATGATTACAGAAAGAAAAGAGTCTAATGGGATCTGTGAAATTGGTACGAAAGTTGTCTGCTACGCTACATTGAATACAAAAAAAAAAGGAAGTTAAATTTAATATCGTACGGATATTTCAAGAAACACAGGAGTTTGGCTTACAGACCATAGGTCAAACTCTCACGGGACTATTAAATGTTAGTAGTAAAGGGGCAGCTTGAGCAGTCGCTAATTATTCAAAATATGATGACGTTTTATTGAGTGTGGTCAGCCTTGGCGTTTTATTGAGTAAGGTCAGCCCTGCCATGTGACGTCAGCTTGTTGGTCAGCCTGTTGTTCTGGACGTCGCTAATTATTCCGCTAATTATCGACTATGACGTTTTTATTGTACAGCCTTGCCGTTTTATTGAGTAAGGTCATCCCGCCATGTGACGTCAGCCTGTTGTTGCCGTTGTTCTGGCGGTAGGGATCTAGGGGTATAGTGATAGATTGTGACGTACCCTTCCCCTACG
>JBCFYV010000457.1:0-19170 GCA_039000515.1 Timema cristinae | reverse complement strand
ATCGCACCGGCCCCCCCGGGGCGCTCGGAAACCCCAGCCCGGAAGCCAAACCCCGTCAAGAGTCGCCCCCCGGTCTACTTGGACGAAACCCTTGCCCCCCCACAGTAGGGATCCCGCCAAAGCCCAGAGGGCGGTGGGCTAGTCCACGGGCTCTGGACCCCCGCCAGGCCAAACTCGTCAAGAGTCTAGCCACCGGTCTACTCGGACGTAAATCCGACCCCGAACCAGGGGGCCATCCTCCGCCAAAGCCCAGACGGCGGTCGGGCTCGGCCACGACGGGGCTCTCGGACCCCTCGACCCGAGGCCAAACTCCGTCAAGAGTCTAGCCACCGGTCTACTCGGACGTAAACTCCGACCCCCGAAACAGGGGGCCATCCTCCGCCAAAGCCCAGACGGCGGTCGGGCTTTGGACTCTGATTATTTTTCGGACTTTGAAAATTTCTCGGACTCTGATTATTTCTCCGACTCGATACGGTCCCAAAAATCGTTGGCCGGGCGATAGGTGCGTTAGATTCCCCGTAAAATTCTGAGCCAGGGGACATCGACATGAAAATAACTTTTTTTAAAATATTTCGGGACTCTGTTTATTTTTCGCTCCGACTCGAGGCAGACCATGCCTCCTATAGTACCCAAAGCAGGGCTAAGTCGGGTACAATGTCACTTACCGGTAAAGACAGATTTTGACGGCGTCCGCGCGACACCTCTCCGTCAAGGAAGCGCGAAAGGCGGACCCCACAGAAACTTTTTCGGGTCCGACCTCGGCCGGCTCCTGTCACCGTAAGAAACCGAAAGACCGGAATACCGCCCGGTCCTCTCCGAGGACGAGAGCCGGACCGGGCTTTGGACTCTGATTATTTTTCCGACTTTTCGGACTTTGAAAATTTCTCGGACTCTGATTATTTTTCCGACTTTTCGGACTCTGTTTATTTTTCCAACGTTTCGGACTTAGAAAATTTCTCGGACTCTGATTATTTTTCCGACTTTTTGGACTTTGATTATTTTTACGAGTTTTCTCCCGTTCGTGGTAGTTTACGTCCGTTCGTGGTACTTGTGCTTCGAAAACATATTCGTGGTAGTTTACGTCCGTTCGTGGTACTTGTGCTTCGGAACCGCATTCGTGGTAGTTTACGTCCGTTCGTGGTACTTGTGCTTCTAAACCACATTCGTGGTAGTTTACGTCCGTTCGTGGTACTTGTGCTTCGAAACCATATTCGTGGTAGTTTACGTCCGTTCGTGGTACTTGTGGTTCGAAAACGCATTCGTGGTAGTTTAAGTCCGTTCGTGGTACTTGTGCTTCGAAACCCCGTTCGTGGTACTTGGATTCAAAATTTTTCCAAACTTTGAAATCGACTCTGTATCCCTAGGTACGTCTTGGGAACCTACCTAGACTCTGAGCCGGTGTTTTCGCGAGATTGTAACTTTTGAAAGAGTAGGAGCAGAGGCTCGAGATTTTCACCCAGCGTTAGCGTTTTTCCTACACGTCGTCCTTGTGACGCAGGAGTCACGTGGGCGGCACTTAACCTAAAACAGCACTACCCTCGTATCTCCGGAACCGCGGGGGCTAGAGGGTCCATATTCGGGGGGAGGTACCCCCGGGGTAGGGAAGCCCGACCGACCCCACCCCGACCTCCCCCCACCCCCCCCTTCCCCCCCCAGGGCCATCTCCGGAACCGCAGGGGCTAGAGAGTCCATATTCGGGGGGAGGTACCCCCGGGGTAGGGAAGACCGACCCCTCCCCCCCCCACCCCCCCCCCCCCCCCCCCCCAGGGCCATCTCCGGAACCGCAGGGGCTAGAGAGTCCAGATTCGGGGGGGAGGTACCCCCGGGGTAGGGAGGACCGACCGACACCACCCCGACCTCCCCCCACCCCCCCTCCCCCCCCAGGGCCATCTCCGGAACCGTAGGGCTAGAGAGTCCAGATTCGGGGGGGAGGTACCCCCGGGGTAGGGAGGACCGACCGATTGATTTTGGGCCCGCCCCTCCCGAGGGTGTTGAAGCCTCCCTTTCTTGGTTTCCGCGGCATTCTTTTTCCACCCAAGGTAGTGCGAGGGAAAACGGGGACGAACTAAAGGGTTTTGGGGAAAGACCCCCGAAGAAAACACGGCCTTAAAAATCAAATCCCAGCTCTTTTGTGAAGATTAATATCAAAAAAGGAAGTGAGATAAAGTCAACTGCGGCAGATTCTCAAAAGAAAATCTATTTTTCGTTATCAGTAGGGGAGGACAGTCGGGCCCTTTGGGGAAAGATGTATGTTAAACCCGAACCATGACGATGTTTTGCCCTGCATCTTGTAACAAAAAAGCCCTCCAACAGGCCCCGGAGAGCTTAATATCTGCAATCCAGTTTTTAAGACTTCACTTCGTCCCATTGAGATAAAATCAACGGTACACTGTAATCCCCCTTAAAGTTTTAAATTGAAAAGATATTTGGTGGCTTGCATAGAAGGGCAAACCCTCAACATTGATATGACCCCCGTATTTTTTAAAGAAGTTAGGGGGTTTTTTTAAGGCCCCAAGTGGGTTGTAAAAGCCCTTCCCAAAGCGGCCCCCCCGACGGTTGCCATCTTTGGGGCCCTTTTTTTATGGGCGAAGCCTTTGTGTTTGCAGGGTCCGTTTTCTGAAAAATTTCTGGGGAAATTGAAGCGGCATTTGGCCTTCCCTTAAAAGGGGGTTTTAGGGCCACACCCCCTATGGAGTTTGGGGGCTTCGCCCAACCGGGAGGAGCGGTTCTTTCAAACGGGGGCCGGTTAGCTGGCTTAAGAAACCTGCCCGCGGCCCCCGGGGTTTTCGCCCCGGGTCGGCCCGGGTTTAAAAAAGCCCAAAAGATGACAATGAGGCGTCCACTTTTTTTTTTGGAACTCGTTTAGGGTACTTTAAAGGCGAACGGGACGCCAAAAAATCTGCTTGACTTTAATTTATCTTCAATAAAAGAGTCGAGTTTCCCGTCTTGAAGCGCGACGGGACCAAGTCGGGCCTATGGAAAGTTTCCCTGCGCCCCACGGAGCCCATCTAAAACTCAGGCCAGTTGGGGGTTGGGGAAAAAAAAAAAAAAGGGTTTTTTGGGAAGAAAATGGGGGTTTTTCCGAAGGCCTCATGATGGCGATGGAATTTTTGTAAGTTGATAATCTGACGGGACGCCCCGTAAAAAGGGGACAAAAAGGTAAGATAAACAACCTTCCCCACTCTTTGGTTTTGATCCCCCAGCCGTTTTTTTAAAGGTGGCCTTTCAACCCCTTGATATTCATTACTCTAATTTTTCCTGGTTGCTTTTGTTTAAAACCACAACCTTTTGGGCCCTGGGGCCTTGAAAAAATGTCCCCCCCGTACGCGGGAAACAACTTCCCAGTGTTGGGGCAAATCGAGAACTCGTCTCTATCCTTTTTCCCTAAATGTTTTAAAATTTTTATGAAAGTGCAGTGTGCCTCGTTTCCTGACGCCCCACGGGTGCCCCCAATCCGATGGGAATACCCCGGTCCCCGGGGTGCGGGAATATTTAGAGGATAGCCCCATGGGGTCACCCTTTCGGGCGAAAGTTTAATTTTAGTTTGAACAGGGCGATCGATGGGATACCCCTAAGATCCTTTTAATGGGCCCGGCCCCTCCCCGAAAACAAGAGGGGCAGAAAACTCCATTCTGGGCCCGGGAAAGGGTTTTGTTTTTTTTTAGGGTCTTCCCCTTTCCCTGTTCTAAAGGACATGATGCCGTCCGGGGTTTTTGCTCCCCCTCTCTGCGGCGTTTTAGTTTCCCTGGCAGTTTTTAATATGGGACATTTTTGCGTTTTGCATGTGAAAATAAGGATTGCCCTTGACTAAGAACGGCTTCCAGCCTCGCGAAAAACCCCCGGAGTGGCAAGGTCGTGCTGTTGGACGGTTTGGGGTTGGCCATCTCAAATTTAAAGAAATTTTAAAAATGGTTGTTTTGGGGGGCGCTTCTCCTCGGGGGCCGGGCAGCACCGATGTGAAATGGGGGATTGTCCATGGACCCTTTGAAATTTAGGGACCTCGTCCCGCGGATTCATTCAAGCCATCGGCATTGAAAGAGGCGAAAGAAAGCGAAGATTTTGTAGGGGCGTTTTATGTTGGGTCTGTAATTTTTGGCGACTTTCGTCGCCCTTCCCGTTAAAAGCCGTCTCAGGGGCTTCCGGCACGGGGCCCCGAAAAGGGTTTCGAGGGTCATTTCCCCTTCTTACAACAAAGGTAAAGGGTTTTTTTCCCCACGCCCGAAAATTTTCGTTTTTTAAAAAGTACCGGGCCCCCACGCTAGCGCAGGTCTCGGACTTACGTCCCATAAAATGCTTTTTCTCAACTTTTTTCAACCTTTCCCCGATCTCGAGATAACCCATACGATAGGTTCGACGGTTGGAAACGACCTTGGTCTTGCCTTTCCTCCAGGCAAAATATCTTCCCCGTTTCTCGAGGAAAATCTCGTCAACGGAGTTCTTTTAAAACGGTTCTAGTAAAGAGTCTCGCCGTCTCTTCGCCCCAAAAGGGAAAGGATTTCCCCCTCAAAAGGAACGAAAGCTAGGTCGGGGAAAAATTTCCCCAACCCGCCAGAGAAAAAGCGGACGAGGTCTTTCTGGGCAAGATGTTTTGGCCTCCGAAAGGTAAATCGGGGTAGTTGGGGGCCTTTAGAGACCGGCTTGGGCCCCGTCATCAGGGGAAAAAAGGCCCTTTGGGCAAACTTACTTTTTGCCGTCAAAAAAAGGTTAAATTCATTTTTCCATTTTGGTTTAGTATTTGGGTGTAAAAAAATTACAGGGCTTCATTAATGAAACGGGAAATTTATCAGCGGGCCCCTTAGGGGCTTTGGAACATCCACATCGTAAAAAAGGGGTTTAATGGCCCATCCAAAAAGAGTCTGGGGCCCTTCGCTGGGAAAGATGAAATGTTTTTTTTGGCGAGTGGATTGACTGGGCCCCAATCGAAAAAGAAAGGGGTTTTTAGGGCCCTATTCAAAAAAGGTCTGCGAGCCTCCCCCTCGGCAAACAAAAATTGTTTTTTTAAAGCAAAAGTGGGTTGCCCCTTCTTGAAAAAAGCGATGCTTTTTGGCCGGGATTTTTTTGGCTCTATTAAAACCGCGAAGCGGTTTACGAAAACGCCCCTTTTCTTGCACAAATTCTTTAAAATCAAATGTATTTTGTTTTTCTTCGGCATCTTGAGAAAAAGTTAAAAAATTGTCATATAAAACAACAAAAATATATCACTGTTTAAAACCCACCCCAAAAGGGGTTATCCTGAAAATTTAAAAAAGTTTATAAAATTTAAAAACGAAAGGTAGCAACGTTTAATTTGGGAATTTCACAGACATTAATGTAAATAAAATAAAAAAAAGTTTTACTTTTTGAAACACACCAAAAGTTTCACTTTTTGAAAAAAATTTAAATTTTAAGTTTTTTCAGTTAAACAAAAAGTAGCATTTTAAACTCAAAGGTGAGTCTTCTTTCTGTAAAAAAAAGAAAATTTTAATTAGCCCCGTTTCGAAAAAAAAGCGAATAAAAAACCCGGGTTTCCCCGTTTGCCCCTCTGCTTTTCTCAACCTGGCTTGGGACAGGCTAGGGCCGCATTAAGCAAAAATGCTATAGAAGGGGGTTTTACAACAAAATAAAATTAACGAAGAATTAAATTCCCCATCATGCTTTTTTGAAAAAGGTTTGGGACGGGGGGGCATGTGCCCCCCCAAAGGCAAAAATTTTTCCAACGATCAATCTAAAAATCGAGAGGGGAAGGGCCCGAAAAATTTTTAGTGAAGACATAACCTCAAAACCAATTATTATTTCAAGAGCGGGGTCCAAGGGGGCAAAAACCCCCCCCCGAAATAAAATTCGTCGAAACTACTCAAAGGGCCAAAAGTGTTTAACCAAAAAGAGGATTTCCCCGTAAAAGAATTGTTTTCCCCCAATCATGCTTATTTGAGAAGATACGCCCGGGGGGGCATGTCCCCCCCCAAAGGCAAAAATTTTCCCAAAACGATCAATCTCAAATCGAGCCCCGGAATGGCCCGAAAATTTTAGTGAAACATCCCCTAAACAACCATTTTCCCGTTCAAGAGGGGGGTCCAAGGGGGAAAAAGCCCCCCCCAAAAATAAATTCGTCAAAATACTCAATGAAAAAAGTGTTCCCCAATAAAGGGGGTTTTTACCGTGAAAAAAAAACCTCTCCTGTTTTTTAGAAGTAAAGATAATAAAATTTTATACCCTTTGGGGGGGATAAACCCCCCTTTCAGAAAAAATCGGCCGGAGCAAACGTTGGGGTAAACCCCCACGAAATTTATGGGCACAAAACCGATCTCCCGTTTTCCCCTTTTCTTTAGGCCCAGGCGGGGGAAAAAAACGTGTTTAAACATCTTTTACAACCCCCCCTTTGGTTTCCCCAGCAACTCCCCCCAAGGGGGGGGTCGGGGGGGGGGTCGGGCACCCCGGGTTAGAAAAGAGCAAGGCCCAAAACTTGGGAAATTCTGTTTTATTTTGAAATGTTAACCCAAGGGTTTCTCTGGGAAAAAAACCCCAAAAAGGGGTTTTTTTTTGCAAAAAATTTTGGGTTTCTTGTTTTAAGTGAATAATCCCCATGGTAGGCCCCTTGGCAAATGCTTTCGCTTGGTTCGTCTTGGGGACGACCCAAAGAATTTCACCCCCTTAACTTTCGCAATCGAACCCCCCGCCTTTTCCCTTTTAAATCATTCCCTAAAATTCCGAAAACCAAAAAATTTTAAAACCGAGGTTCCTATTCCATTTTTTTTTTTTTCCTGCACAAAAAGAAATTCGGGCTAACACTGCCTGTTTTAAAGAACTCTAATTTGTTAAAAAAAAACGTCCCGGCCCACCTCGCATTTGGGGGTTTTAAAGGAGCGCCGGGGGCCCTTTCCCTTTCCCCCTAGATAGAATTTTAAGGGGGACGCGACTTTCCCCCCGAGCCCGTTAAAGGGGGGGAAGGCGTGCCGCACAGAACCCCACGTAAAAAAAGCTCGCCCTCGTGCGGGGTCGGGGACCGGAGGGGCGCGCGGGAGACCGTTCTCCTCCCCGGAGGAGAAAAAGGGCCCCTCCTTCCCCCCTACACCCACGGGGGAAATTCGAGACCCGGCCCTCCCCCAGACCAAATTTTTTTACTTTTGGCCCCTGGGGGGCGAGGGAGGTCGAAGTTCCAGTTTATCTCTATCGTTACCGACCCCCAGCCAAAGGGGGTGGTCCGGGAACAAGAGGCCCGGCCCCCAAAAAGCGTTCGAAACGTCGATGTTTCCCTGTGTCCCGCAGTTTTACACCCTCAACGCGCGTTTGCTTCGTTCTTCTCGACCCACGGCCCAGTGATCCCGTTTAGGGTGATCGTATCAGATTCGTTTTAGAGGTTTTACGCCTCTTAAAAGTTTTTTTGGGTGGGAAAGTTTTGTGGGAAAGGGCGTCGGGCCGAGGGCAGTCCCGGGCGGCCCACCGGCGGGGGGGGCGAACCCATACACCCGTCTTTGAAAACCGGTTTTAAAACCCGGTGGCCCCGAACCCCCCTTTCGTCTTCCCTAGCCCCCACTCGCCTCGTCTCAAGGGGGGCCGGAAAACGCGGGGGAAGGGGCCCCCCGCCCCGACCCCGGGCTCGCCTCGTCCCCAGGGGGGAGGGCCCGGGTGCCCCCGACGGGTTCGGAATTTCCCTTCCGTAAAGTGACCCGTCGCCCCCGACTCGCCTCGTCTACTCGTCACCCAGAAGAAAAAGGGCCCGGGAAAAAACGGGGGAAAAAAAAGGGTCCGGAAACAAATCCCGGCCCCTTTGGGGGCGACTGCCCCGTTTTCCCCGGGACTCGACCGAGGAAAGGGCCGGTTTCCCGGGGGACCTTCGGTTTAGGGCGGGTTTGCCTCCCCTCGCCCCCCACTCGCCCCGCCTAATCGGTAAACGAAGGGCCCAAAAAAAGAGGAGGAGGGGCGGCCGGTTTGACCCCGACTCGCCTCGTCTACCGGGCTCGCCGGGGGGAGAAAGGGCGCTGCCCGAAAAAGACCTCGTCCGTCGCAGGGTTGGCGCCGTTTGCCCGACTCGCCCCCGGGCTAAACCCCTTTTACCGGGGAGGAAAAGGGGCCCAGGGAAAAGTCGGTACGCCCGGGCCGGGTCGACCGCGACTCGCCCCGTCCCCCCCGTTCGGGGGTAGAAAGGGGCTGCCCAACCCGGAAACCCCGTCCGTTTGTGCGTCCGCGCCCGTAGCCCCGACTCGCCTTTGTCTACCCTTTTACCCAGTAAAAAAGGGGCCCGGAAAAAATTACGGTTCGGGCCCGGCCGGTCGACCGCGACTCCCCCCGTCTAAACCCCCTCGCGGGGGAGAAAGGGCCCCCTGCCGAAAAGCCTGTCAGTCGGCTCCCGTCGCCCGGGTCGCCCCCGTCTCTCGAGAGGGGAGAGAAAGGGGGCCGGGAAAACGACGGGAATTCGGCCGTCGACCGCGACTCGGCCCCGTTTTACCCCCTCTTACCGGGTAGAAAGGGCCCCGCTTTCCCACGACCTGTCAGTCGGTAGTCCCGTCCGCCGCGGAAAAACCGATACTTGATCCCATCACGGTGTAAAATATTTATATTATTTTTTTGTATAGTCATGTTCCCTTCATATTCGGGGGGTCGCCCCCGCCCCGGGGGGGGGCCGTTTTACGGCGGGTCACCCCTCCGCCCGGCGCCCGTCCCACCTCCGCCTAACTCCCGGGTTTGGGCATGTTAGCGGAACTCCGGGTAACCGCCCGGCCCCGGGGTTTAAAATCTTTCTAACGTCCTCCGAGTACCCGGACTCGGGTCCCCAGGGTGGGGGGAGCCCGGGAGTCAGGGGGGTCGCCACTCCGCCTCTAGACCCCCCTACTCCCTCGTCCCCGATTTTAAGTCGGGGGGGGCCGCGGGCGACCCGTGTCCGCCCCCGGGTTTCCCCCCCAGTTTTTGGTTTTAAACCCCCACAAACGAAATGGTGGGGAACGAGCTCGGCTCGTTTGCCGGCGGTGTAAAGGCGGGTCGCGAGCCCGCCTGTCAGACCGTCGAAATCGGCCCTTTGCGCTGTTTCCCGGGGGGAGGGGGGCGCCGAGGCCCAACCCCCTGGTTGAGATCACATTGTCGGGCCTTTCGGGGCCCCGGGGCTTTAGATAAGTTTCCGGGGGTTGTGGGACCTCCGGGGCCCCGGGGGCTCTCTTCCTCCCCCTAAAAATCATCAAATGGGGGGCCCTATACACACACGTCTCTCCGGATAGTACCCGGGAAACTTTGGGGGGAAACCCCCGCCCCGGGCCGGGGACTCCCCCCTCTCTCCGAGGGAAAAGGGAAAGGGGCCCCGGGCTACCGGGGTCGGCGGGGGGCTCCGTTTTTTATCCCTCCCCGCCCGTCCAAACCCCCCAAATCGCCCCCGGTCCCCCCCCGAGGGCCGGGGATTTTCGGGGGCACCCCACCGCCCGACCGCGACTCGCCTGTCCCGTGTAAAACCGGGGGGAAAAGGGCCCCCGACCGACGAAGGGTCTTTAAGCGGTTGCTAGCGTCCGCGGGCCCCCACTCGCCTGTCCTCAGAGGAGAAAGGGCCCCCGGGAAACCCCGGGCCGGGGCGCCCGATAAAAACCCCCAGCCGAGGGGGGCGACTCGCCTCGTCCCCTGTAACAAAGGGAGAGGGCCCGCTCCCCCCGTACGGGCCCTCTCTTTTCGTTTCTTACCGCCCCCACGCCCCCCATCGTCGTCAGCAGGGGCCGGAAAAAAAAAAAGGGACGGGGTCGGTCTTTATGTCCCTTTTGCCCCCTCGCCCCGACTCGCCTCGGTCCCCCCTCCGAGGGCCGGAAACGGGGGGGACGGGCCCGACCCTTCGACCGCGACTCGCCTCGTTTTACCGTCTCGAGTAAAAAAAGGGGCCGTGCCCACGACGGGTTATGAACTAGCGTACGGAAACGGAAAAGTCCCGGAGGGTCTCCCCGCCCCCCCACTTTGCCCCGTCTCTCGAGAGAGAGACGAAGGGGCCCGGGAAAAGCGCGCCGGGGGGCCCCCGGCCCCGGCCGCGATGCCTCGTCCCCACCCGTTGCGGGTAGAAAGGGCCGTGCCCCAAACCGGGGGGGTTTGGGCCCCGGGCGTCGGACGGCCCCCCCGGCGGGGGGAAGGGAAAAGATACACCCGTCTTTTTTAAAACCCGGTTTTGCCCCGGGGGGACCCCCAGATAGAACCCCCCCGCCCGACTTCGCCTCGTCTTTAAACGTTAGACAGGGGCCGGAAACGCGTACGGGTTTTTTGAGCGTTTTCATATCGATAAGACGGGGCCCGCCGAGGCCCCTAGGGCCCGGGGGTCTCGTTTCCCCCCCCCCTTCGGGCCCCTTTTCGGTGCGGGACCTATCGGGGCCCCCCGTCCCGGGTTCCCGGGGTGGGGGGCTAGCTTTTTTAAGTTTGTTTTATTTTTCTCGTCGGGGAAAAAAATAAACGGGAATGTTCCCTTTCCCCAGGTTTCACCTACGGGAAAACCCTTTTTTAGATTTTATTCCTCTAAATGGTCAAGTTTGGCATCTTTTTCCAGCCCAAAACGGCGAACTCGCGAGGAAACCGCCGCGCCCCCCGGAAGAATCCCTAAAACATTCAATCGGTAGTGCGGGGCGGGGTGTTCAAAGGGCAGGGGAGTAATCAACCCCGGGGCTTATGCTCGCGCTTACTGGGGAAATTTCCCCGTTCATGGGGAAAAAATTGCAAAACCCCCCCCCCTAGCCGAAGGAGGGTTTAAAGGGTTTCCCGGGGCCGTTCCGGGGCAGGGGGGGACAGTGATTCCTTTCAGGTAGCGCGCGTGCGGCCAGGGAAAATCTAAGGGGGATAAAAGAAACCCGTTAAATTTCTCAATCTTTGTTTCGGCTAGAAGCCGCCTGTCCCTCTAAGGGAAAATAATGTGTCGCCCGGTTTGCGCTAAGGAATTTTCCGGGGTACGACTTTTTAAAAAGGCCCAGGTCTCGTTTCCCTTACGGAATTAACCAGACAAATCGCTCCACCAACTAAGAACGGCCATGCACCACCACCCCCCCGAATCAAGAGAGAGCTTCAATCTGTCAATCCTTCCGGTGTCCGGGCCGGGTTTAGGTTTCCGTGTTGAGTCAAATTAAGCCGCAGGCTCACTCCTGGTGGTGCCCTTCCGTAAATTCCTTTAAGTTTCAGCTTTGCAACCATACTTCCCCCGGAACCCAAAAGCTTTGGTTTCCCCGGAAGTTTGCCCCCCCGAGTCTCGGAGGAACTTCGGCGGATCGTAGCTGGCATCGTTTACTCCGTTCCTCTGTGTTTCTCAACCGGGCTTGGAACCGGCTATGGCCACATTACCGGGGTTTCATGTGCAAATTTTAACCGAAATATTTATAAACTCACCTCATAAGAAATTTTGAAAAATAAGCTAATATATCATGAAACCAATATACGGCACTGCAAATTAAAGAAAGATACGAACTAAAATACATAAGTGATAGATGTAAGGCTTACTTGAAAAAAAATTTTGAAACTGCTCAAAGAACCTCTGGATAGACCACGTTCAGTGTAAATGTCTTCCCCGCGTGGGCTCTGACGTACTTCACATCGGGATCCGGCTTGGTCTGGATCCTGACGTCCTCCAGTCTTCTGGCACGCGACAAAGCCACATACAGCTGTCCGTGGCTAAACACCGGTTTCGGGAGATAGATACCGACACGTTCGAAAGTTTGTCCCTGACTTTTATTTATAGTCAAAGCGAAAGCGAGATTGACCGGAAATTGTTTCCTCGAAAAGGAAAAAGGAAAATTTAAATCTGAAGGCGAAAGCTTAATCCTGGGTATAAGAACCCGTTGACCGGCATGCGATCCCATTAACACTTTACAGTCCAACACGTGATTCTGCATCCTGAGGACGGTCAATCTAGTCCCGTTGCACAGACCGTTATTCGTGTCCATGTTCCTCAGTAGCATCACAACCGCACCGACCGTTAATTTAAGTTCATGAGGTGGTAAACCGGGCGGGTTAAGAGAATGAAGAAATTCTATGGGTACGTTCATTATCTCGTCCTCCTGTTGTCGCTCCAAGACATCAGTACTGAGAAAACTCCGGACATCCCCGCCGAGACGTTTGACGATATTATCGTTGATGACGTCGACTTCCTCGTTCCTGGGACACAGAATCGCTCTCGAAGAGAGGATCTGAAACAGAAGGAAAAGAATATCATAAAACGTCCCACAGAAACCGTTTTAAATACCAAAAAGGAATTAAAACAAACCGCGTACACGCGGAGCACCACCGACCTGCTCGTTCAGAGAATCACCGAAGACGTCAGCACAAAGATCGGCGTCGGGTGGGACGACGCATCGCTGAGGTATCTCGAGGTATCCCTCCGGAAGTCCCCGCAGTACCGGTGTCCGGCCTTCTCCGACCTGGAGAAGCCAACGTTTGAAGAAATCTTGACCTTCGTCCGCCCTCATATTGATATTCAATTTGAATTTACGGATCTGATTCCATAAAGGAGAGTACTTTAGACACTGCTGAACAGTCTTGGCTCTTCCGCCTCTTCTGACAACAGGTAAAACTTGGCGAAAATCGCCTCCGAGTAGTAAGACTTTGCCACCGAAAAAAACCCTGTCGTTTCCGGTAATGTCTCTCAACAATCTATCTGCAGCGTGTAACGCGTCGCAGGGTGCCATAGGGGCCTCGTCCCAAACGATAAGACTGCTTTCCTTAAGTCTCTGAGCCTCGGGGGACTCCACGGTTATGTTGCACACGCTGTCTCTATCCAGCGGGACAGGAAACCGAAACAGACCGTGGGAAGTCTTCCCGCCTTCCAAAAGAATAGCAGCGATACCGGTCCAGGCAACCGCTTGGGCAGTCCGACCCATGCCTCTTATCTGATGCATGAGGACATTGTAAACGTAAGTCTTACCGGATCCGCCGGGACCGTCTACGAAGAAGACCCTAGCCCTGGGTTCTTCACCTTCATCGTGCGACCGGACGGCCTCCATCACAGAGTCAAAAAGAGCTCTCTGCTCGTCATTTAACGTCCCTGTCTCGCGCCTAGCCTTATCGGCCTCAGTCTGGGCGTCGTACGTCTCGACTCGCAGATCAGCTTGAACTCGAGGCTCCGGCAGACCGAAGTCCCCACACGACTTTCCGAAAGCGGACAGCCTCGCGGCGATGTTAGAAAGAGCCTCTTGCTCGGCGACTTCAACGTCAACGACCCTCGTGTCGATGAGATGTTCTTTAATAGTCTGATATAAGACAACCGGAGAAGCCGGGTTGCAATGAATCAAGATATGGACGAACAGGCCTCTCAATTGAGAAGGCATCTGCCAGGTGGCGGCTTCGAGAAGTGTCGTCTCATAGGCGTCGTCACTCTCTAGTAGCAGAAGCTGCTGACAGGCCTCTTTGAAGGAAGCACAGACTTGGCCGTGGACGGTTTTGACGTTTTCGAAGGAGGTCGGACCTCTAACCGTATGTAACAGCGTCCTTAGGTGGAACAGCTCTTCAGAAACCATGGGATTGATATTGGCGACCCTGCCGAGGGTGTTGAAGCCTCCCTTCTCTCTAGGTTTCCAGCGGCATTCTTTTTCCATCCAAGAGTAGTGCGATGGAAACTGGACGAACGTCAAGGTTAGGGGACAGACCTCCGAAGAACACGGCCTTCCCATCAAATGCAGCTCTTTATGCTGAAGATTAATATCAAAAAAGGAAGTGAGATGAGTCAACCTAGCGGCAGATCTCTCAAGAGCACCTCTGATATCGTTATCACGTATGAGGACAGTCTGGCGGTCGGGAAGATGTATGTTCAACCGAACGATGACGATGTTCTTGTCCTGCATCTTGTAAGCGAAAAGTCTCCAACAGGCCTCCGGAGAGCTTACATATCTGCAATCCAGATAAGACTTCACTTCGTCCCATTGAAGATCGAACTCAACGGTAGCACTGTCATGCCCCTTAAAGATGTACTTGAAAAGATATTTGGTGGCTTGCATAGAAGAGCAAATCTCAACATTGATATGAGCCCCGTACTTTTTAAGAAGATACGGGCTGTAAGGCACCACGTGCCGGTTGTCATACGTCCTTCCAGCGGACTCCACGACGGTGCCATCGTCGGGCCTTTTGTATCGGACGAAGCCTTTGTGATGCATGTCCGTCTCTTCTGAGAAACTCTTGGGGAAATTGAAGCGGCACTTGCCTTCCCTGTAGCAAGGGGCTTTAGGGCCACACCTCCTATGGAGCATGTGGGCTTCGACCAACTCGCGGAGGAGCGGTTCTTCAACCGGTGACGGTATGCTGGCTCTAAGAACCCTGTCCGCGGCCTCCGGGGTATCGACCTTGTCGGCCCGGTGAAGAAAGACCAAAAGATGACAATGAGGCAGTCCACGCTTCTGGAACTCGATAGAGTACGTAAAGGCGACACAGACGCCGAAAATCTGCTTGACGTTAATATCTTCAATGAAAGAGTCGAGCTTCGTCTTGAAGACGCGACAGACCAAGTCGGGCCTATGGCAAGCTTCCTGCGCCCCACGGAGCTCCATCTGAATCTCAGGCCAGTTAGGGTTGCAAGTAAAAGTGATGAAGAGATCGGGTTTTCCGAAGCGCCTCATGATGGCGATGGAATCTTGATAAGTCTGATACATCTGACGGGACGACCCGTAGAAGGACGAAGGTAAGATCACAACCTTACCCACTCTTTGGTTGTGATCCTCAGCCGTCCTTTCAAGGTGGCCCATCAAGCCTTGATATTCATCTACTCTAAATTTGTCCTGGTTGCGTTTGATAAACCACAACCTGTCGGCCTCGGCCTTGCAATAACTGTCCACCACGTACTGCTGGAACAACTTCCCAGAGTTGTGCAGAATCGAGAACTCGTCTCTATCCATTATCCTAAATGTGTAAAATTGTATGCAAGTGACAGTGTGCCTCGTTTCACTGACGCGCACGGCGTGCTCCATCCCGATAGAATAGCCCGGCTCTCCGTGCGGGAATAGTAGAGGATAGACCATGGGGTCAGCCTCGGGCGCAAGATTATTTATAGTTTGAACAGGGCGATCGATGGGATACACCCTAAGATCCTTTCTCATAGGCGGCTCCTCGCCGACAAAGACGGCAGCAACCTCATTCTGGGCCACAGGAAGGTTGTATAGGTTAGGGTCTCTACCCATCCCTGTTCTGATGGACATGATGACCGTCCTGGGTTGCTCCCCTCTCTGCCGAGCGCTAGCTTCCTCGGCAGCCATAATATCGGACATCTTGCGATGCATGTGATAATAAGGATTGACTTGACTAAGAACGGCTTCCAGCCTCGCGATAACCTCGAGCTGGCAAGGATCGTGCTGTTGCTGACGGATCTGGTTGGCCATCTCGACGTCAAGAAAATACAACTGGTTGTATTGCGGGACGCTCTCTCCTCGAGGCCTGGCAGCACCCGATGTGAAATGGTGGACCTGTCCATGGATCCTTATGTAATAGGGACCTCGTCCCGCGGATTCATTCAAGCCATCGGCATTGAAAGAGGCGAAAGCAAGCGAAGAGTTGTAGTGGCGTATATGTTGTCTGTAATCTTTGGCGACGTCGTCGTCTTCCGTTAAAAGCCGTCTCAGAGCTTCCGGCACAGGCCGCAAAGGTTCGAGGGTCACTTTACCCTTCTTACAACAAAGAGTGAAGGTCCTATCACGACCGACAACTTCGTCTTTAAAGTACCTGGCCCCACAGCTAGCGCAGGTCTCGGACATACGTCCCATAGAATGCGTCTCAACATTTTCTACCTCTCCGATCTCGAGATAAGCATCACGATAGGTTCGACGGTGGAACGACCTTGGTCTCTGCCGTCCTCCAGGCAAAATATCTTCGCCGATCTCGACGGAAATCTCGTCAACGGAGTCTCCGTAAAACGGTTCTAGTAAGAGTCTCGCCGTCTCTTCGTCCAACTGGAAGGAGTTCTCCTCGAAGGAACGAACAGCTAGGTCGGAGGAACTTCCAACCCGCAGAGAAGAAGCGGACGAGGTCTTTCTCCGGCAAGATGTTTCTGGCCTCACGAAAGGTGAATCGTGGGTAGTTGTGGCCTTAGAGCATCCGGCTTGCTGGCCGTCATCAGGGTAAAAGGCCCTTTTGGGACGACTTACTTTTTGCCGTACAACAAAGGTTGAATCATTGTCAGTGGTAGTAGTTGTGTGATCAATTACACGGCTCTCATTAATGAAAACTGAAATATTATCAGCAGGCCTTATGGGCGTGGAACATGCCACATCGTAAAGAACGGGGCTTATGGCCCCATCCAAAAAAGAGTCTGCGAGCCTTCGCTCGGAAGATGAAATGTTTATTTTGAGCGAAGTGGATTGCACTCGGTCCACATCGTAAAGAACGGGGCTTATGGCCCTATTCAAAAAAGAGTCTGCGAGCCTCCGCTCGGCAAACGAAATGTTTATTTTAAGCGAAGTGGGTTGCACTCTTGAAACAGCGATGCTTGTCTGGCTCTGACTTTTCTGGCTCTGACTTAACCGCGAAGCGGCTTTACGTAAACGCGCCTTCTTAGCACGATCTTTATAATCAAATGTATTTTGCTTTTTCTTCGGCATCTTGAGAAAAAGTTGAAAATGTCATATAAAACAACAAAAGTATATCACTGTTTGAAACACACCAAAGTGTATCACTGTAAATTAATAAGTTTATGAAATTAAACGAAAGGTAGCACGTTTAACTTGAATTCACAGACATAATGTCACATAAAATAACAAAAGTATATCACTGTTTGAAACACACCAAAGTGTATCACTGTTTGAAATAATTAATAAGTTTATGCAGTTAAACGAAAGGTAGCACTTTTAACTCAAATGTGAGTCTTCTTTCTGTAACAAAAAGAGAATTATATTAGTCTCCGATCGCAAAAAGCGAATAACAAACAGGTTTCCCCGTTTGCCCCCTCTGCGTTTCTCAACCTGGCTTGGGACAGGCTATGGCCGCATTAAGCACAAAGCTATAGAAGGTGCGTACAACACAAACTAAATTAACGAAGAATTGAATTCCCCATCATGCTTAGTTGAGAAGATACGACCGGGGGGGCATGTGCCCCCCCAAAGGCGAATTTTTCCAACGATCAATCTCAAATCGAGAGCCGGAATGGCCCGAAGAATTTTAGTGAAGACATCACCTCACAACCATTATTAGTTCAAGAGCTGGGTCCAAGGGGGCAAAAGCCCCCCCGAAATAAATTCGTCGAAACTACTCAAATGACAAAGTGTTACCAATCAGAGGATTTACCGTGAAGAATTGAATTCCCCATCATGCTTAGTTGAGAAGATACGACCGGGGGGGCATGTGCCCCCCCAAAGGCGAATTTTACCAACGATCAATCTCAAATCGAGCGCCGGAATGGCCCGAAGAATTTTAGTGAAGACATCACCTCACAACCATTATTAGTTCAAGAGCTGGGTCCAAGGGGGCAAAAGCCCCCCCGAAATAAATTCGTCGAAACTACTCAAATGACAAAGTGTTACCAATCAGAGGATTTACCGTGAAGAAAAAACCTCTCCGTGTTTATTAGAAGCTGAGATAATCAAATAATATCCTGGGGGGGCATGAACCCCCCTCAGAAAAAATCGGTCCGGAGCTAACGTTAGAGGATCACCCCCACGTAATTATGGCACAAACCGATCTCCCGTATCTCCTTTCTTTAGGTCAGGCGAGGGCAAAACGTGTTTAACATCTTTTACACCGCCCCCCTTGGTCACAGCAACTCCGCCCAGAGGGGGGGTCGGAGGGGGTCGGGCACCCCAGATTAGCAAAGAGCAAGGTCCAACTTGGGAGATTCTGCTATTTTGAAATGTCTACGCCAAAGGGTCTCTCGGGAAAAAAATCCCAAAAAGGGCCTTTTTTGACATAAAACTTTGGTTCTTGATTAGTGAATAATACCCATGGTAGGATCCTTGGCAAATGCTTTCGCTTAGGTTCGTCTTGCGACGATCCAAGAATTTCACCTCTAACGTCGCAATACGAATGCCCCCGCCTGTCCCTATTAATCATTACCTCAAATTCCGAAAACCAACAAAATAGAACCGAGGTCCTATTCCATTATTCCATGCACACAGTATTCAGGCTAACACTGCCTGCTTTAAGCACTCTAATTTGTTCAAAGTAAACGTGCCGGCCCACCTCGACACTCGGTTAAGAGCACCGCGGTAGGATTTGATCGGACCGCCGCCGGCGGGGCGAGGCCCGGAGGCCAGCGCTTACCGCCGACGGCCGCGTCCACCGGCAGGACGTCCGCACGGGCGTGCCAGTTAAGCACAGACGGGCTGTGAACCGACAGCGTGGGACACAGATCCAACTACGAGCTTTTTAACCGCAACAACTTTAATATACGCTATTGGAGCTGGAATTACCGCGGCTGCTGGCACCAGACTTGCCCTCCAATGGATACTCGTTAAAGGATTTAAAGTGTACTCATTCCGATTACGGGGCCTCGGATGAGTCCCGTATCGTTATTTTTCGTCACTACCTCCCCGTGCCGGGAGTGGGTAATTTGCGCGCCTGCTGCCTTCCTTGGATGTGGTAGCCGTTTCTCAGGCTCCCTCTCCCGGAATCGAACCCTGATTCCCCGTTACCCGTTACAACCATGGTAGGCGCAGAACCTACCATCGACAGTTGATAAGGCAGACATTTGAAAGACGCGTCGCCGGTACGGAGACCGTGCGATCGGCTCAAAGTTATTCAGAGTCACCAAGGCAAACGGACCGGGCGAGCCGGCCGATTGGTTTTGATCTAATAAAAGCGTCCCTCCCGTCTCCGGTCGGGACTCTGTTTGCATGTATTAGCTCTAGAATTACCACAGTTATCCAAGTAAATGTGGGTACGGTCTAAGGAACCATAACTGATTTAATGAGCCATTCGCGGTTTCACCTTAATTTGGCTTGCACTGAGACATGCATGGCTTAATCTTTGAGACAAGCATATGACTACTGGCAGGATCAACCAGGGAGCCGGCGAGCTCTCTAGCTTCGGTCCCCCCGGGTACGGGAGCTAGCCGGTATACCGCGCTCGGGCGGCCGGCGTAACTCTTTCCCTATCTCGGTTCCGATCGGCCCGGCGGGGCAAGGAGACCCGGTGACGCGCCTTGGCCTCCCCCGACAAGGGAACGCGTAGGGCGCGCGCGGTCCTCCTCCCCGCCGCCGGAGAGTACGACTCTTATACCGTGGTGAGCGCTGCCGGGTCGGTCGGGCCCGGGGGGGGGTGTCCCCCGACCTTACCGGCATCTCT
>JBCFYV010000456.1:0-78490 GCA_039000515.1 Timema cristinae | reverse complement strand
AAAAATATAACTTAAATACTTTCCCTCAACAATTCAGCTTTCCCTGATGCATAACTTCAGTAGTACCTATTTATGAATGCATGTTAACTGACTTTTGTCATATTTATAGTCCCAGGCGCTTGGAACCATCCAGTCTCACCCTGTGCTTGGCAAGTAGTTTGTTTAGCAACCCATCAACACTACCAATATATAACCCCCATGGCCAATTATTTTCACAATATTTAGTTAAGAGAGGTGAACTATTTAAGCACTACCGCTTTCGTATTTAACTTTAAAACAGATACCGGTAGGTCTAAAGAGGATGGAAACATGTAATAAAGACTCCTCTGAGACTTAAATATTGTGAAAACGAAATAAATACTTACAACCTCATCTCACCCCATAAATAACCCCTAGCTTATGTAAATAATACAGCTTGACACAGTGTGATGTGATTTGATGTACTCTACTTTATAAAACAGTGAAATTGAGGTAAGTGGTTGATTGTTTTAACATATTTTTTTAAATATAACTAAATATAAAACTTATTATTTCAAAATTAATAATCTGTTGAACTGGTTTCAATTTCATTGTTGTCAAGTAACAAGTGTTGGAATCTACTTGTTGAATACATCCAAGCAAAACATCTTCTTAGTAACATAGCCTAGTAGGAGCTCACTAGTTGAATACATCCAAGCAAAACATCTTCTAGGTAACATAGCCTAGTAGGAGCCTACTGGTTGAATACATCCAAGTAAAACATCTTCTTAGTAACATAACATCCAAGCAAAACATCTTCTAAGTAAAATAGCCTAGTAGGAGCTTACTGGTTGAATACATCCAAGTAAAACATCTTCTTAGTAACATAACATCCAAGCAAAACATCTTTAAGTAAATAGCCTAGTAGGAGCTTACTGGTTGAATACATCCAAGCAAAACATCTTCTTAGTAACATAGCCTAGTAGGAGCTCACTGGTTGAATACATCCAAGCAAAACATCTTCTAAGTAACATAGCCTAGTAGGAGCTTACTGGTTGAATACAACCAAGACAGTCATCTTCTTATTAATGGACTAACACTATTTCTATAAGTTTTTTTTGGTGATATCTGCGACTTTCTAGATGTATTTGAATTGTGCTAAATAGGGGCCTACCAACAGTAAAATAACACATGTAACACATTTAATATGGCTCTACTAACAATTAGCATTTCTTTAAGGCTTCTAAATATTATTTAAGAACATTATAGATATTGTTAATTCAATTTTATGAAATTTTTTTTTTTGACAGAATACATTACAAATAGTATTTTGATATTGGTATCTATTTAAAAGCATTAGTGACACTTGCTTGTATTTAAGTTAATAGTTTAGTCAATGAGTTAAGTCAGTGCCAGTTTTTTATAAAAGGTTGTAGAAATGTTTATAAAAAAAATTACATTCAAATCAAACAGACTTTAAAAAATTTGTTAGAAAAGTAAAAAGATATTACTTTTTCTAATCTCATTTAAATTTTCACTTTTTGAAGACAGTGCCAAATTAATAACTAAAGCAATCAACTAAGCTCTAACTACACCTTACTAACACAAACCCTATGAGTATTAGGCCTACATACTTTAGTGTACGAACTTGAATAATGGCCTTGTTTTATTGCAAGCACAAGTCAAGAACTGCAAAGTGAAACTAACAACATTGAGTTATTTTCTCATGAAGAAGATTGTCAACAAGTAGAATGCTCGTGAATCAGTTGCCCATTGTTATGTTTCTCTTTGAGCCATTCATTGATTGCAACAGGTTTTTTTTAAGTTAGTTAATAAGTTATAGGTTTGTAATTTGTAATTAATTTAGCGCCGACTTTAAAAAATGAAAAATTAAAGAAGATTACAATAAGTATTATCGTTTACCCTTTATTTAGTGAATTTTTCAAAGTGTGTTTGATTTTATTGGAAAAAAAGTTTTTGTAATTTATTTTTAATATGGGTGGACCCACAAAAAACACTGCCCGTATAAGAAAAAGTTATGTATTTTAGCCATTAGCAAGGAATGGCAAACCCCGAGAAACCTACATCTTATTAGAAAATAAGAAAAGGAATGGAGAGAAATTATGTAAAAATACTCATACCAAGTGTGATCCAAGGCTCTGTGAAATGCAGCTGAATATGTTAATTCCAGGTTGGTTATAAATATGACAAGCCGCGATTTAATAGGCACGCGTATTTCAAATGAGACTTCTAAGTGATCACAGCGCCTCTAATTGATTCAAGAGTATCTATCAAATGAGAGAGCCGATCAACGTTCTTATCACCTAAGTTTAATACATGAGAGATTATCAAGTGAGTCTGTAGAACAGAAATTTTATCCGTTGTTGATGGTGTTGGTTTCATCTCAATCCACCAAACAAATAAAGTTCTCTGAAAAACAATGTTTCGATTAAAAATGTATTCACATATTTACAACAATTACCTACAAATTAAACAAAGTTTTTTGTTCTTCCTTCAAAATTGGTCAAAATGTATTTATCTGGTTGTACTATTAAGACCTCTATAACATTACAAAGCATGACCTTATCTACAGAGAAACATTTACAATATTTATTAGTAGAAGAGGTGTATTGTTGTATTTTATTAAAAAAAATATAAATTATAGGCCCAGTGTCTTACCTCCTGCCAACAGGGATTTAGATATTAACTGAAGGGCTGATTTTTCCTCAGTTTTAAGAGCCATGGTTGGACTTGATGTGACGAACTGTCAACCGTTGCTTTCACTTGACAAGTATTGTACTAGTTGAATATTAGTGGTTTGTTGCCGGACACTGATGTCACGACCTACATCCTGTCTTGAATGTCCGCTCTTGCGACAAGCAACTTTCTAACTCCGTTGCCACAACAAACAGACAGAAATATAATGTATTTAACTTATTATTGATGGGCCACATTGTAGCTATTGTTCACGGTTATACATCACCAGAATGTTAATTCGATAAAAATACAAATTATTTTTATTTTATGTTAAAGTCAAAACATAAGTATAACAATGTCGTTTTAACAATTTCTTTTATTAGCTCTAAACTGTAAAAAAAAATTGCTCCCAAATATTTTGTGGGAATTCAAATATGTTCTCATTTGGGTGATAAAGGTATTTTCAATATTATAAGATAGATATATTTTTAGTTTTGTTTCTGGGGTGGTGCCCTCTGTGCAAAATAAGATAAAAAAAATAAAAAAAACCTATTTGGAAATTCATATAATTTATCATTTTTTTTCATTACATAGTGAAAAACAAAAATCAATTTAGAAAATCGTTAATCTTTTACCCCATTTTATTGAAATTAGCAAAACCATAATAGTTCCAGCGAGTGACATACAGCGCTCGTATGTTAACAATCTCTGTGCTGGCCGGTCTTGATCAGAAGCGCCCACGAGCTCTACATGAGTCACAGAGTGTTTGCCATGACAACCTGATGTCACCTTCTTTGACCTTTATAAGTTTTGGGGGCTGAGATAAAGTGTGGTCTGCTATCGGTACCAGCTGCAGTCAGCTAACTGGCTCATAGATAAGGAAAGTCATTGATTTGTTTAGTATGTAAGTGTGACGCGTTTTCGCTTAATTTATTGAATAATGAAAGTTTCTGATAATAAAAGAGTGAATTTTTGGTTCGTTATCACTAGAAAAAAAATTGGAATTAAAAATAATGGAAGGCCAGTAATCGAAACTTACTTAAGAAACGCCATGAGTGAAGACAAATTAAATACTTTGGCTATGTTGTCTACAGAACAATTATTGATTAGCAAGATACCAGATAAAAACCCAGATTAGAGTTTTCTTTCAAACGATAAACTTACTGATGCACTAATTCTTAAAGTATATTGTATGTATATTGTTCGAGATTGTGAAGAACCAATTTATATATTCTTTGTTTACTGTGTGTGTTGTGTGGTGTGTGTTGTGTGTGTGTGTTGTGTGTGTGTGGTGTGTGTGCGTGTGTGATTTCACGACTTCACGTGACTTCGAACCAGGTGGGTTGTTATACTTTTAAATATAGCTTTTATTCACTTTATACTTTTTATAGAATAATTTGTCACCTAAATATAGGATGGTTGGTATAAGGTTGATATAAGGTAAGCTGTTGTCTGACTAATTTAACATTTTTAAGAGAGCACCTTCCCTTAAGGTTTACTCACGAGGTGCCGCTGAATATAATTGATTATTCCAGATATTCTATAGGCCTACATTTAGAGAGCCATAAAAGATAAAATGAAAGACTTACTCGATATAAATAAGGTTTGAAAGATATTATCAGAAAATCAACTAGGCACTGTATATAAACATTACAAAAATATAAATAATATTTTCAAGCATATGTTTACTTAAAATGCCATTAAAGACATTATTGTAAATGACCATCTAGCAGCAGTGTAACGAGTTACAAGTAACAAGCTCAATCAAATGAGAGAATGCTCACCCTCTGCCCTGTTGAACTCTAACTCTAGAGAACATGTGCACGACCTCCTCTCCCTAACACACAATTACGGACTAAATGCAAAGATGATTCAACTGTCTGCTCATGAAGGAAGCCACGCCCAGAAAGAACACGTGATGGACACTACACGCGTCTAGTCTTCGTTTCCGCCACCTGGACGGTTCCAGTGCTTTCTACTAGTCCCTAGAGTGTCCACGGTCCCCCCCCCCCTCTCCCCACCCCAGCGCTGTTCTGTCTTCTCCCTTCCACTCCATTTTCTCCTCCTTTTTTTCCCTCTCTCTGTGGGCATGTCATGGTTACGTGCTTGCTATATGTTGTGGTGGTTCATTTGTATCATCACTTATTGTATCACTGGCTTACCAAGGTGAGAGCGCTGAATAAGGTTAGACTTAATAATTATATTCAGCAAAATTCTATTTCGGCTTAAAATGGAGGAATCTCTTCCAAATTAATGGTTTGGATTTATAAATATTAATTGTTAACTTTGAGATGGGATTCTTTGAGGTTTCAACGTGTTTAATTTGTAACCACGATTTATTTCTAATTAATTGGTTGAGGAACCAAATCTTTGTTCATAAGTGAACCTTGTTTCTATTCTCGCCGCTAGGCAGCTAGCTTTGAGTAGCGCTTTACCGCCTTTCTATTTAATCATTTGCATTATTAGTAAATGGATATATTTCAGGATGTTGTCTTTGAAAGAATTTTTTATATTTTAATATCATATGAGGAACACTCACTTGTTGTATTAGCTATGGTTACCTTGGCTGCCTTAAGCGGAGAAATAGGAAGGTGGCTATCGCATATTTGTATGGTTTTTGTACGAGTCTATATCTATGGGACACATTGCTAGACGGGGTACTTAATTTGACTTTGACTCTACTTAATGTATAGTGCGTTCTAACTTATTAATGGTCGTAAGACATCTCTTTGGCTATGTATTTTGTTTCACGCTGCTCAATTACGTCGTTAGACAGAGAATTAGCACAGGAGGCGGGAAAACTTTACTATGAATTTATTATATGATCTGGGATCCTTGTCATTACTGTGCCCGGAGTATTTACGCCATTATTGGCGGGCTTGAATGATATTATTGTCTTTACCTTAGAGTGCTCTGGGAAATATATATATTTATTTTAGTATTGTAATGTCTCCGTGTAATATTAATATCCTTATCTTTGGGTTGTCTAGTGAGCTCTGTATATTTACGACGTCTTCTCATTTATTTTGACCCTAGGCAGTTGGTGAACTAGTGTATGGGGACACCTTATTCAATATTAAAGTAATTCACATTAGACCCTAGTCTATTATCATATTAATGGAGTAATATGTTGACATTAAGGTATTCCACTTTAAATTCTAGACTATTATCATATTAATGGAATAATATAATTATATTAAAGTCTCTATCTATTTTCATATTTATGGAATAATATGTTTATATTAAAGTCTAGTCTATTTTCATATTTTCTATTGTATAGTGTCTATTTTCATGTTTATATTGAAGTCTTCCAATTTAAATTGTAGTTAATTTTCATATTGATGGAATGATATGTTTGTATTAAAGTCTTCCACTTTAAATTGCAGTATATTTTCATATTGATGGAATAATATGTTTACATTAAATTCTATCACTATAAACTCAAGTATACCTTCATATTAATGGAACATTATGTTTAAATTAAAGTTTCATACATTCTAGTTATTTTGGTATTTTACGAAATATTATATTACTACAAAGTCTTCAACTTAACTCGTTTTAAGCTATATTACTGCATTTATAATTTTTATTGTGTATCATTCATTTCTATTATTACAAATAAAACGTATACGGTTATTCTGTGGAAACACCTTGACTTATTTCTTACGCTTCCATACAAGTAAAGGTAGTTACAGCAGTAATCAAGGATCACAGATATCACTTATCAACTTTGATGCTACCATCTTGATGGACAAGAATGGTACTACTTGTTTTGAAGGGGTTGATTGTTATGTAACATTAGCAATGCTAGCTAATTTACTTCAATACTACCCGCCTCGAATAATGTCGATACTCATAGACATCCTGCAATATCAAAAATTTACACAAACTTACTATGTATGAAATATTTTTTTACTCACTCATTGTATCTTATGGCTTAGCACGAGTTCCATGACCAACAACCTTCACACGACTAGTTCACACCTAATTCTGTTCTTAAGTGAATTTGACACACCTTTGCAAAGTAGATCGACGAGACACCTCCATGAGGTGACCTAGGCCTACGCTGGTTGGCTTAGCCGGCCGGCAGAAAGCATCACGTGATCTACACTGCCAAATCAACGGATCTCCGGGATGACGTGTCAAGACGATAACGGGTGTTCCGAAAAAATCATACTTCTATCACGTGTTCGCAACATGACCGTTATACTTATAATATGAAGATTTGCCCTTCCTTGTATCCATCAACTAGACCTATATAAAGCTGGCACTCAACTAACATGGCTGACTATTAATTCCGACTCAGCCACAAGAGGTCCTTGCGAGGACCTGGACATATACACTCCGAGATGGAAAAATATAAAATCTTTATATTTTCTGAAAATTGAAAAATGACACCTGGACACGGGACTCGAACCCGAGACCTTTCCCGTATCCAGGTGTCATTTTTCAATTTACAGAATATGATATATAGATAGAGTAATCCTCACTATAATGCATAAATAATAGCTTTGGCTATTTGATTCTTCATATTTTGTTAAATACTTAAACAATTCGACCTATAGTGGATTTGGGTGTTTTAACACTTAGTTAAGTATGTGATTAAAATCGTTAATATAGGCGTCAGTAATTTCTATCGACTTATTTTGGAAGTTAAATTCTTTTATGAAACATTTAATGTTTCCTTTTACCGCTTTGGCGCTAGTCTCTTTGAAACATTTTGACTTATTAGTCGGCAGAAATTTTAAAAATCTTTTTCTTGCTTGGCATATTTAATTTAAAATTAATTTTATTGCACTTGTGGCTACTAATATTGGTTAAACTTTTAAATTTTATAGTATTTAAATTAAAGATAACATTTAGTAGACGTATTTAATTTGGTGAAATTATAAAAGTAATTTATTTTTGTTAACCAATAAGTTATAAATTTTAACAATAACCTATGTTTTTAGTGATAAATTACCAGTAATCTAATGTTACATGGTTTTGTTTTCTATTATGATGATAAATATTAACAAATCAAAACCTTCTCAATTACTTCAAAGTTGGGTTGAAGTAATAGTCCTGCAGAAGTTTGGGTTATGTCGGGTAGTCAAACCTTTGTGTAATTTTTTTAGAATTAATATTTGAGATTAAATTTAATTTAAAATTTAATGATTTAATCTGTTTGTTTAGCCTGAATTCACAAAGGTGATTCAGGCGCCTTGTTAACAGTTTAGAGGCACTCTTTAAGCTCTTTGATATTTCAATAATGGAAATACCTTATTCCTTTATATTTCAAGCTCTTTAATTAATATGAAAAGGATTCAAAGGTATTGTTATGTTTGTGAGTGCTGAGGTCACATTATAACCGCGAATGTCATAGGGTCTGTTCACGGCCGTTAAATCGCAACACTGACACTACACCTATTTGTCTGTGTCATGGCAGCTGCGCACTTCAGTTATTTCTCATTTGTTTGCTATGTTTTATAGCGCACAGCAGACCCTCACAGTTAAATTATACTTTTTTTTCTAGAACTATGCAGTTCCTCCCCTACACACTAATTTCACTTTTTAATCAACATAACGAGGGTTTGGCCGTCTTGTCCTTTGTGGCCTCAACAAAAGTGACTCGTGCATCCTTCCTCTGAGTTGCAAGGAGAGTGGCTGATGTGGGTGCTTCGTGTTCAATGGCTGTAAACATGGTGCTTGCTTTTTCTGCTCCGTGCACAGCCTTCCCCATTCTTGTGTTGCCTGTTGGTTTTGCCCACTGGTTTGTCCAGTTTCCCAGGACCTCTCTCGCTGTGGTACCACCTATGTATTCGACCATCCTTGTTGGTTACTTCATAAATCCATTCCACTAGGTATTTTTCCACTGTGCCCTGGGTCCCCTTGGGATGGTTGGCAGAATATTCCCGAATCCACACTTTATCTCCTAGGTGGAAGTGTCACTTAGGGTGTTTGTTTGTCTCTTGCTTGCCTTGCGTGTGTGATCTGTGGTCCGGATGGAGCATTTATAGAACCGTTTGCAGTTTACGACCCATAAGCAATTCTGCCGGAGTCACTCAAGTGGTTGTGTGTGGGGTGAATCTGTGGCTGAAAAGAACACGCGCAAGATGTGTATGCCAATCTCCTTTAACATGTTTTTAGGCCGTTTTTTATAGTTTCTACTACCCGATCAGCCTGCCCATTACTTGAAGGTTGATATGGTGGTGTTTTCACACGTACGACTCTATTTTTCCTCAAGAATGCAGCAAACTCGGCAGACACTGTGTACCATTGTCACTTACTAGTGTGTCGGGGTTTTCATATCTTGCGGAAATCTCTCGAATGTTCTTGATAAGTGATCCAGCTGTCATTGGGCTCATTGTGGTGGCTTCTATCTATTTAGAATATGCCTGCAATGGATGACCAAATTCACTCATTTTTGGTATTTTAGCAGGCCTACTAATTGTTTGTAATTCTCCAAGTGACGAGCTTTCTGGAGTCGATAAGGGTGTTGAAATATAAGAATAAATTTGCTCCTCCAGCTCAACATTCAGTTCATCATTGACAGAACACAATGAAGTGTTTTTCTTAAAATAGTCCCGGTCATCCTGCAACAATAATAAACTGTTTAATTGCTGCATCTTAATGATAATGCAAGTTATAATGTAAATAATTATTATACACTTACATTAAATAAATATTTATACACTTACATTAAATAAATATTTACACTTTTTTTTAACAACTTCTCATTAATAAAACTTGCATAGACCTACTTGGCTAAAATCATGTTGAACACAGCACAATAATTAATTTACGTGTGTATCACAAAATTATACATGTTTTCCCCCATATAATTGGTCTTGATAATGGAATCGAATTCAATTAAGTGAAAGAATGTCACGGACTGTGATTATGGATAGCTCAGTAGTCTGAGAGTCTACCGATTGAGCTATGGCGTCGGGCCTTTCTTTTATCGTGTTTAAAATCATATTAAACATATTCAAGTAAATTACACGATGTGAGCTGTCACACATATCCATTAGGCCTACAATTAAACTATAGCTCACAAAATTATGCCTGGATGTAGTTTTAAAATACACAACTATTTATGATATATTATTAACTTATGGTAGGCCTACTACTACCTATCAAACTCCCTAACATTGCTAATCATCCACGCCCTAATAAGAATTTAAATTAATAAAATGTTAACATAAACAATTTAAAACCAGATTACACAATAGTATTTCAATGAAGTCAAAACTATTGAAACGCGCAGGACCACACACCACAATACACCATGTTCGTAAATATTTACGTTATTGTGTGATTTTGGTGAATTTTGTTTAAATTGTAAAGCTATAGGCTTACAGATGGTTGAAGCTTTATATAAACAAAATAATTATTCGATTCTTCAATCTTATTAAGTATGTAATAATAGTAACTATATTGTTTTAAAACAAATAAAATAATTTTTATAGTAGTTTGAAGCGTACTATAACCGGTAAATATAATATTTACGTTACTGTGTGATTTTGGTGAGTTTTGTTTAAATTGTAAAGCTATAGGCTAACAGATGGTTGAAAGGGTTTATATAAATATAAGAATTCTTTGATTCTCCATCTTCTTAAATGTGTAATAATAGTAAATATATTATTATAAAACAAAGAAAATAATTTTTATATTTATTATGAAGCGTACTATAACCCGTGGATATAATATTTCAATTCGCTAGCCTGCCAACTTCCTGTTAGGCCTAGTCTTTCTAGTATTCCTACCATGGGTTTGACCCACCACTTTAGTTAAAGGCTATTGATAAAATAAATAATATACAGCCGATCATACTAGAGGTTTTACTTATCACTACATTTAAGTATCTTACCATAAGTTGCCTTTTAAAAACAGGTGTTGAACTGGTACTCAGCTGTGATGCAGGATCATCCACTTTCAAACGTTCATGATCAGATTGAGATTTATCTAAACTTATATAATTACTAGGCCAAAGTTTAGAACCAAATCCAGCCAAATCAGCACGCGGTTCTCCCTTTGTCTGTTCTAAATCCACTTCATTATGTTTACGCTTCAAATAGTTAATAAATTTGTTGTATTAAATGGCAGTTTTTACATAAGTATTACATATTTTACACTTTCCACCAAATGAGGTTTTTAAAAAATACTTCCACACAATTGACTTCTGGGCCATCACGTTACCATAAATATAGCACCGAATAAAAACGCGATGTTGTCACTTTCAAAACCTAGACGTTAAAAGAACAGACCAGTGGCAGTAGATTATTCTCTGCACTTTACTAACAAAAAACAAATAACTAATTAGCAGCCCAAGATTGCAAATCTTGATTTTGAAATTTTCCTAATACTAATAGTCAACAAAAACATGTCCTAAAGCCAACCAAATTTCCCTAAATCGATTCAAAGTTTTTTCTTTCGATCTTTTTGAAATTGCTAGAAAAAGAATCGATATGTGAATCAGATCGAAGCCTTTAAATCGATCCAAATAATCGATTTCTGAAAAGATCGATCCAAGATCGAACATCCCTACCTCCTCCTCCTTGGTGTTTTTGTCTTGCTGGATGTTCGTTACCCGAGAAGACCGTTATGTAGTGTTGTGTGCTATTTTCATTTGTATAGTCTTGTGTAGTAAAGTGTTATTTTGTTCATTCGGACATTCACGTATATGATTTACTTTCATAACATTTCTAACAATAATTGCAATATTTATCTTTTTTTAAACTCCAAAATGAGGCAAACTCTTATCTTTTCTCCTCCTTTTTTTCAAGTAATATTTGCAAGAAAACTGCCTTTTGGATGTTGTTTCATCTTTCCTGTCATTGTGCCTTTCAGTTGCTAACATTTGAGTTAGCGACCTTACGAAGTATTTTTTTCTAACCCCACTCCAATTTCCAGTACTCTTGTCTGTCAGATTCTGCCATTGGAAAATATCAAATAATGCTTATTTCCTTTCCTCATACAGTTGCATCTTGGTTTTTTTTTTTTTTTTGTCCAAGTAACAGGCATTTTTTGACTTGTTTGATTTCCATGAACTGCTATTAATTTAATGTGCTTCCTTCTCTTTTCCTGTAACGGAGGCCTACTCTCATTAGCCACCGCTTCTTCCTCAGTTGATAATGGCAAGTAGTCAGGGTCAACAATATAAATATTTTCAACTATCGAACCAGTAGGCAAGTTGGCATCATTGAGCTGGACTTGTTCAATTTATCCTTCTATATTATTGTCAGTAATTTCTTTTTTTGATGAAATCTTGGTACTTTCATCATGAATAACAACTTCATTACTTTCCTCAATTTCCTGACTTCATATGTTTAATTCTTCTTCAGTAACCCCCATGTAACTGGTTATAATTTCTGGAACACTCACTGCCAAGAATTTCCATTTCTATTGATAATGGAATGTATTTTGGGTTAACCGTAAAACTAGTTTCCATAGTGAGACAAGGCAGTAGCAATATGTTTGATTCTGGAGATGGATTGTCTTGAAATTCCTTTTCTGGCTGAAACCTTTTTGTCTGCACCATTCCTCTACGATGAGTGATGTCTTCTGCAAAAGTTAAAGTTTTGACATTAACAAGCTGCATAACCTCATTACTTTACTCACAAAGATTTGGACTGTTTATATTAGCCTAATTCCTCAACTCTAATTCTGTGTTAATCACCAAACCCTTGATTATAATTTCAGAATCAATGTCCTTTTGCTCCTGTGAGATGTTTTCAATAACATTTTACACATTATTATTAGTAGCCCTGTCATAAGTAACTAATGATTTTACAGTGTTGGTCAAATTTGACTTATCTGTATATTCACACTTAAAAGTTTCAGTGCTTGAATTTTCCCTCAATGGTAACAACGGGATAAGTAACATGTATGTCTTTTTGAAGTCAAAATTTCTGATATCCGTTTTTAAACTGTACCTTAAGTTCTTCGTTAGTGCTTATTCCGATCAGTACCTCTTGCAATATGACATCCGTTTCTTCAATGTCACCATATGGATTGATTATCCAATTGGTATTACAAAACATCCTCAAACCTAGTTTCAAAATCTGAATCGAGGGCATTTAAATGTTGAACGTAGGTCGAAACATCATCTTCCTGGCAGTTTGTCTGTGACAAATTGGAAAGCTGGGAAAATTCACGCCGTCCAATGTTTTGCTTCATTAGCTTAATTCTGGCAAGAAACGTTGAAATGATGGACTTTGTTTTAGTCAAATTTAGACTCAACTTATAACTGCAAGTTAACCTAATTAAATTTAGTAAACATATCTGTTAAATTGGTAATGTCTGGTTTCCACTTGATTACATTTTCTTTTAAAATTGGATCTTTAGCATTCAGAACTCTAAAACAGTCTTAAAAAGTGCAAAAATATTGTCAAACATAAGCCTTTTGATGGCCAGCGTAGTTCAGTGTGAAGGAGTAATTGATGAAAGTTCTCATCATTTTCTTCACACAACTGCGCAAATAACCGTGTATTTAACGCGTTGCTTCGGATTTGGTTTACTGCATTAATGACTAATTGAAGAGATTCAAGCAATCTAACATTCAGATTTTTAGCAACTAAATGTTGATGGATGACACTGTTTTGTTAACACCCGGGTACATTTTGTTTTAAATGGCTTATAAATCCACGATAACCCAACCATGGCAGGTGCTCCAAATGTTGCTACTGATATTATATTTGATAAAGGGATTGCTTTTTCCATGAAATAATCCTTCAAAACATTAAATATTGATTCACCTTTAGTGTCGCTGTCAAAGTTCTCGCTAAGAGCAGTTCTTGGATTTCTTGATCCATACATAATAAAACAAACATATGCCAACAATAATGATGCTTCATTACCAGGTAAAATTGTCTCATCCAGTTGTATAGAGAAATAAGTCATTTGCAAATAACTACACAAGAAGCTTTCAATATCATAACTCATTTCATCAATACATCTTGGAACTGTGTTGTTGCTTAAAGAAATTCTTTTAATGATATCAGATGCAGGTTTGTGTAAAACAGTTTTTAAAACCTCTTCAACGTTTGGCAAAATTAATTTTTCTCCGATAATATACGGTTTTCCAGATTTTGCTATAAGTAGCGAGATTTTGTAAGACGCCCGCAAACCATCATCGTCTCTTTGTGAAGTCAAAGCGAACATTATGTCCACTGTGGGTCTCTTCTGAAGTTTATCTTTGAGTGTTTGAAAGTAATTCAAATCTTTACCTGTTTTATCAGGGTGACATTTTCTCAGATGATCCTCAAGCTTAGATGGTTTCATAGCGTCATTGCTTAAACAGGGTTGCCATGCACCTGGAAAACAGGGAAAACCGAGAAAAGACAGGGAATTTGTTTGTGTCTGGAAAAAACCGGGAAAACACAGGGAATTTCACCAAAAAGCTAGAATTTACTGGAATTTGTTAGTGAATTTGGGCAATAAAGTTCTTGCAAGCGGAACAATATAGACTAAAATTTGTAACTGGAGAATTGAGCAGTCTGATCGAAACACGTCTCATTTATGATGTCTATGCTTACCAGCACCTCATCAGTTTGAGATAATCCGGTGCAACTGAGACAATTGTTTTGTTGGCAAATCCGCGCATTTCGGCTTCCCACTCACCCGCTAATAAGACAACTCTCGTCCACCCCACATTTAAACTCAAAATTGTATTTTTGGTATTTCCATTTTTTTTCATTCCATTTAGGGTAGACAGAAAATATAACCAATTTTCCTTCTAGAAAATGTGTCATTCATTTCTCATCATTTTCCAAATAATTCTTAAACATGTGTTTCTCTTCCACAGTAAAACATTCTTCAATGACAAATTACCACTCTTCATTTCTAAAATTTTCTTTAAAACTAAATTAAATGCCTCTATAATTATATTTATAATATCTATTAGGTGTCTGGAAAAATGAAAATTTTCTCTGGAAAACACAGGGAATTTGATAATATGAAAATAGTTGCAACCCTTGTTAAAACTTTGTTGCATAAAAGGCACATAGGCAATTGTTTGTCCGATAATGACGGAATGAAGCCAAACTTCAAATAATAAACACTGTATTGTCTACATTTCTTTATTGATTCAGCCATGTTTAGTATCAGTTATGTGTGGACAAAATTAATCTATTTAAATAAGACATAGCAACAATAAAAATATTCCGGGTGTAAAACCTTATTGTACGAGGCGTGTTTTTTAAGTACCGTTTTGAAATTAAAAAACACCAAGTGTACTTTTTAATCAATTTTATTTTTTACGTGAAAGCCTATACTTTAATCTACTTTTTTAACATAATTTCCACCAATATTAAGGCATTTGTCGTATCGTACAACCAGCTTTTGAATTCCATCCTCATAGAAATCTGCCACCTGATTTGATAACCACAGCAACACAGCCGTTTTGAGGTCATCACATCATCGTCGGGCGCTGACCACCAAGATGCTTTTTTAAATGCAGGAACAAGTTGTAGTCACTAGGCGCTAGATCGGGACTGTACGGAGGGTGATCAAGTTGTTTCCAGCCAAATGATGCGATGAGATCTTGGGTACGATTAGCCACATGTGGACGGGCATTGTCATGAAGCAAAACAATCCCCTTACTCAGCATGCCTCGCCTTTTGTTTTGGATTGCACGGCGCAGTTTAGTTAAGGTCTCACAATAAGTCTCAGAATTTATTGTGTTACCACGAGGCAAAAAATCCACGAGCAACACCCCCTTCCTATCCCAAAACACAGTACACATGATTTTTCGGGCTGAAATTGTTTGCTTGAACTTCACTTTCTTGGGTGATGTTGAATGCCGCTGTCGTCCACTTCCATAGATTATGCGGAATACAGCCAGCCCCTAATATTTTAATGAACAACATTGTTTTACCTGTCTCCAAGACCGTAAGGTTCCTGGGACTTTTATTCGATTTTAAACTAACTTGATCCCCCACATCAAAGACCTGAAAGCAAGGTGTATTAAAGCTTTGAATTTACTTAAAGTTGTGAGTGGTCGCTCTTGGGGTGCTGATAGGGAAACCTTGATGCGCCTCTATAGAGCCTTGGTGAGATCAAAACTTGATTACGGCAGTTTTGTATATGGTTCCGCTAGACCCTCGGCGTTAAAGATGCTCGATAGCGTCCACCATGTGACATTCGACTGGCTACTGGTGCTTTTCGTACCAGACCAGTCGTCAGCACCTGGCACGACAGGGGGTCTTGACCCCCCTTTAAAACAACTGCTCCACAGGGGCGGTGTTTGCTGGCCCATTTTTAACAAAGTCTAAAAAAGGATCGTACGGAAATCCCGTCGGGCATACTCCTTTGACCCATATTTTTTTACTAAGGGGGGTCCACCTCCATTTAGTTTTGGATACCCCCCTTTTTATCAATTTTTTTTGGGGGTCGCAAACTCCCCCACCGCTGGGGCCTTGATTTTTAAAGGGGACTTACGTTTTTTTTTACCATAAAAATGGATTAGTTTACCCGTTTTTTACCCAGGGATCTTTTTTAAGCCCCTTTGAGCACTTTCATAAAGTGGCTTTTGGATTTATCCATATTGAGATTTTTTAAAAATTTTTTTTACAATTTTTCAGTTGTTTTTTCTTTTTAAAAGATTAATTTTAACATTTTTTTCTTTTTAACTTGTTATATTTTTAAAATTTTTTTTTTTGTCTTTTTATTGGGGTGATACACTTGTGGTTTTTTTTTTTGCATGTACACTTAATTTATTCCCAAAAGCCCCTTTTAGCGTCCTTGGGGTGTTCAATTGAATGTTTTATCTCTTCCCTTATGGGGGTTTTTTTTATGTTTTTTAAAATATTTTTAAGGGCCCCAAAAACCTCGATGTGTCATGGGGCCTTTAAACAATAAAAAATAAATTGAATCCCCATTCCATGGATTTTGTTTGTTCCCTAGCATTAGCCACCCTTTTCGTCACCTTACAATTTGACTTAAAAAAACATCCCAAAAACCGTTTGCTCAAAAAATCACGCACTGGTAAACGTTTGGTTTTTACCCCCTCAGCACATTTTTGGGAAACCCTGTGAGCACAAATTATAAATTTTTAAGTGTTCGCCACAATTTCCCTAAGAACACTTCTTGAAATAGAAAAATCATTCGATAAAAAGAAAACGTAAAGCGTCTTCTCTCGAACTTTTCCATCAAAATTTTTGCACAATCCTCATTAATGACAAAGGTAGCCCACTTTTTTCCCTCATCATGCAATTCGTGCCCCCTTTTTAAATTTCTAACCCTTTTTTACCATTCTTCGCTCATAAGGGGTTCCCAAACTCACTGACGCCGAGAATTTTCAGCCGCTTCATTTTTTTTTGCATAAGAAAACGAAAACAACACATTCACAGGCGGGTTTTTCTATTACTGAGTCTTTTTAAATACTCACAAAAGGGAAAACAGGGTTGAATCTTTCAGAAGGCTTTTGGGGGCTCCCAACAATGGGGGTACTCTACCCATTGTGAACTAGTCGCTCCCAGCGCCAAAATTTAAGCGGTACTTACTTAAAAAAACACCCCTCGTTTTTTAAACATGAAAATGTTTTTTCAAAAATTAATTTTTAAACCTAATACCAAAATCTATCGCGAATTAGCTTTTTTTTGCAAACTACAGTACAAAATAAAATTTTATAAAAACATTATACTTAATATTTCTCCGGCACTCCCAAAAAAATACTTTGATTCATTTTAAATTTGTATTGCCAACAGCATTTATATTTTGAAAAATTTTTTTTAATACTTTTCTTTTCAAAACTCCAAAACAAATTGGGCAATCCCCCCCTAAATTTTTATATTCACTTTTATCCAGTTTAAAACCTACAATATTTAAACCCAAATTAATTTAATTTTTACCATACAACTCTTATGTTTTTGGATTGCATGTCCCAAGATTAAACATACGGGGGAAAACTTCAGTTTTTTTTAAAAATTAAAAATTAATGTTTCTACACTTTCCCCTTTGGTTTAGGAAAGCATTTTGCCCCCAAAAAATTTAAATTTCATTCCCTACATTAAAATTGGGGAAGGCATTTTCTACAAACCTTAATCTTCAAATGAATTTCACCCCCCGGGCGTATTTTCAAACGCGCTTTCCTTTGAGCTCGACTCTGGGGACGGGGAACAGTGAATCCGTCGGGAACTGGGAGGATTTTCCTAAAGGGTTTTTCCCTCCCTTCCCCACGCAAGGGGGGGTTCACTTCCTCTTTTTAAACCCTTTCCAATTCCAATCCTTTACGTAATAGACTTAAAGCGTAAACCCGAACGGTATAAGACGGGCAAAATTTTAAAAAATATTATTCAAATAAATTTTCCAAAAATTTTATCTCAAGGCTTTCCAAGTAAAAGCTTTTAATAACTTACTTTACAAGCAATTTTAAGAAAAAATTGAAAGAACTTTTATCTTTCTCGCCCTTAAATAAAATTATAAATTTTTTCTTTTCCCTTTACAAAATTGGAGCTGTGAGAAAAAAAAAAAAATTCGATTGGAAAAAACACTTGTAAATTTTTTTCAAAATTTGTTTTACTATTTACCTTTTCAGTAGAAACTTAAAACTAGTTCATTATTGAATATATATTGTAAAAATATTTGAAATTAATTCACCCCGCCCCAATTGATGAGGGGTAAATTTAAAAAACCGTCTTCATCACACCTCCGATCTTCTTTTCGGGATACTTAAATCCGCAGAAAAAATATTTTGAACACTTTACGAAAATCTTACCAAAAGGCTGTGCTGACTAAATTAATTTCTAAATTTGTCCAACAAAATGTTTATATTTTTTTTTGGGGGAAAATTTTGACCAAGACTCTAATTTTTTTTTTTTTCTGATACATCCCTAGTTAAATCTCCATTTCCCTAGTTCGGGGCACATTTTCTAAAGTAATATCACAATAATGCTTGTTTTTTTTTATTTTAAAAGATCTTTTTCCTCCCTGAATTTGAGGCATTTTTACTTCCTTGCATTGTTTTCTTTGACTTGGGTTCTTCCCACTTGTTAAGGGGTGTATCACTTCTTCCTTTAATTACCTCGCCCTCTAGAAATTTGCTTCTGTTTTTGTTGTTTTGAAAACTTTTAAGTAGAAATGGGGCCTTCCATCAAAATACCAAATTTTATACACTTTTGGCCCAAAACCCTTTTAGTTTTTAAAAATTTTTGGCACTTTGCTATCCTACAAAGACATTTACAAACTAAAATTTCATAATTTTTTCTTTTATTTTTGAGATAAAAATTTCAAATTTCAAAAAAAGACGTTTTTGAGCTTCACCCATCATATTTAATTTAATTTCTTCATTTAAAAAAATAAGAAAAAGAAATAAAATAAAAACACTTTGTGGGGTTTTTTTTGGCTTTTAAAATGAATTTTACATGCCCACATTAGGGCTTTTGAAAGTTCAATTACCAACTCAAATTTTTATTTAAAATTTCTCGAAAACATATTTTTAAAAATTTTGAAAAAATCAAAATTTTTTCATTCATATTAAAAGGTATGCATCCAATTTCAACATGGATCCCAAGGGATCACATTAAATTAATTTTTAAATGATTTAGGTCCCAAAATAATACCATGCAAGCTCTCAAAAAACTTTAAAATTTAAAAATGGCCATAAAATTGGAAATTCCCCAAAAATAATTTGTGTTTTGTACCTACAAATTTCAATAAATTATTTTAAAAAAAGTAGCAATAAAAACAACAAAAACCCCTCAAAACATTCATGTTTATAAAAAAGGGCCTTGGCATTTAAATGTAACAGATAAAACACAATTAAATACATACCATAAACAAGATAATACAAAATAAAACAATAAATATTTAAAAAAAAAAGTTTATTTTTATATCTGGTTAAAGGTCACTTTAAATAATATTTTTCTTAAAAAGCATTATTTCAAACCATTCTTCTTTAGTTATGTTATTCCGGCCATTGCGTTGGTTAAAATTTTGTTAAAATTTGTTTGACAGAAACAGAGAGGTTTTGGGGTTTGGGGGGAAGACAAAAGAGGGGGCAGCCACCCGGTGGGGGAATGTTATATAACTTCTTCATTTGGAAAATTTTTACAGTTAAAACGAACAGCCCCCAAAGGGTTACGACTCACATTAAAAAATCCTTTTATTGCCTCCTCCCAAATTGCATTGCATTTTTTCATTACCATTAAAAAATTTTAAATTTTTATCACAAACTGAATCACTTTTTCCTAAACACATTTTATTAAAGCAAAAAACAATTATTTTTGTTCCAGAATATTTTGTCTAAAGGGAAACGTTTTTAAAGTACTAAAACCCCAAATTTCTTCTTTGTAAAATAAAAGAAAAAATGGATGGATTTTGTTTGGGGCTCCAAGAAATAATTGAAGGGTGTCATTTTTTACCTTCATAAGTCTTGGGGAGACTTGCTCTAGCTGCAAGTCTCTTACATACCTCCTAACCATCACGACTCCTTTACCATAGCTTTGCGTAGAAATGCCACCCATTTTAATAAAAAACTTCATTGGAGGCAAGATTAAAAATTTTTTCCTTTTTTTTGAATTGGGGCAGCAACCATCAAAAAATAAAAGACCTTTCTAAAAAGGGAATGCCTGAACGTAGGTATGCAATAGCTTTTTCTGAAATAAATCACTGCATTGTGTCATGCTTGAATTTCCTGAAAAAATAAAAAATTTTAAATTTTAGTCCTTCAGAAATCTTTGAAGTAGACGGGCACAGGAAAAAAGGAATTTATCTTTTATTCCAATATAATTAGCTTCATTTTGGGAGATAAAAGAAAAATTTTTTCCTGCAAAAAAGGAAACAGCTTCTTTCCCTTTTTTTATTTTCCCTTTTTTCAAAAAAAAAAAAGGGGCTGATTTTTTTAGCTATAAATGAATGTTTTTTTAAAAGACAATTGTTCAAGAATCCCCCTAAAAAACTTCGGCCTTTGGGATTCTCTAAACTAACCTTCAACAGATACCCTTGTTTTAAGTATTTGGTCAATCATTTCCCTTTCATTTTTTCACTCAATTTTCTTTCAAATCGTTCCAGGAAAAAGGGGTGCATAGATTTAGAAAATTTTTTTGGCAGGGGAAACATCAACATTATTTAGCTAACATATTTTTAGCACTATAAGGCCCATCGCAATACTGTGTTTTTAAAAAACTCCACTAATCTTAGTTTTACACCCCTGATGTTTTCAAACACAAACAAATGTGTACCCTTCCGCCACTGGGGATGCAATTTTTGGGACAAACCGAAAATTTTTTGAAAATCCTTTTTTTTCTACAGGATATTTCTTTTTAAAAACCAAAATTTTCCCTTTTTAATTCCCTAAAATAATCTCTTTTGCAAATGTTCCGATTCTATCACCTTTTTTTACAAAATAAATTTTTTTTTCCGGGCATAAACGACTTTTTCATCACATTTAAAAATTTTCTACTTTTAAATAACTGACTATTAACACTTCCCATCTTTGGATTAGCGAAGATAAAATCCCCTTTCTTTAACCATTTTTTTTACTTTCCTTCATTCTATTGCTAACAAAAAATGGTTTCTTTTTTCTTGCACCCACCTTTTTGTAAAATTCAAAATTTGTAATCTTATCCTTACTTTCTATTTGGTTGAAATTTTTCTTTTATTTGGGCCAATATTTCAGATTCGTTTTTTTCTCTTCATCACTGTCATTTTAAAGGGTTTTCACTAAAATTTACTGAAAACTTTCTTATTTTTATAATTTTTTTACAGTACTTTGGCATAAACAAACGTTCTTTAAAAGGGGGACTCTCAAACTGAAAAGACTTTTTCAAATTTTCATTTAAGTCCATGGGAATAAAATTTCACCTACATCACAGGCCTGCAGTTATTTTCCTCACGGGGCTTGAACCATTTAATTTTTCCCTAGAAAATTTTTTCACAACCACACATATTTTCATTTCATTTTGTATCCATCCTAAGCACATCCAATTTGTAACGGGTCAAAACTTTTTTAAAAGTCTTATCCCTTTTCTTTTTTAAAAATTACAACAAAATTTTTAAAAATTAGTTTTTCCATTATTCTTCCTATTACACACAAACCCTTTTTAATTTTAAAATAAAAAATACACAATTATTTTTTAGGATTAAAGAGTAATCTTTTTTAAATAATTTAACAAAAACACACTATTATAAAAAACACAAAAAAATCTTGATCACGAAAACAATATCATTTTTTTCCTCCTCAGTGAAACAGGGGACTCAATACACAAGGAACAACATAATTTGCAGGTTTCAGACATCCATCATGAAAAATTTAACGGGTTCAAAAACATGTCTTCTTGGAAAAAAACCCAGCAATGTTTCAACTTTTTTGAACAAGAAAGAAAAAATGAAGCTTTTTTAAAGAACATAAAAAATTTTTTTTAAACCCAAATTTTTTTTTTAAATTTTTCAAATTAAAAAATTTCAATAAAATTGGCAGGGGATCATACCGATGTACTATTTGGGGATCTAATGTTATTAAAAATTAATTCAAAATTGATCCCATCAAACCCAATTTAAAATTTTTGGCACATACCGTAAGATAATAGTGAAAAAGGTGTTTTTTTTAAAAATTAAAACAAAAATTTTTTGAAAATTAAAAAAAATTAAAAATTTTAGTTATGCCCTTTAAATTTTTAAAATCCCCAATTGAGCGTGTGATATATCTTTTAAAAGCCCAAAAAAAAACCCTATAAAACAGGCATTTTGTTTAGGGTTCACTAACACGCTTAAAGATGCTAGATAGTTCCACCATGGGGGCTTTAAGGCTACCGTTTTTTCGACCATCCATTCTCCATCTTCCCGGGCCCGTGACCCCCTCTCCTTTACGGCCCGGCCATTTCTCATTTTACGGTCTAAACTCAGTCAGACTTTTTCCTACTGCCCTGTTTTTAATCCCTCTAAACCGTGTCTTTAGAAAACCAAATCTAACAACCGGTTTGGGCCGGGACTTGGTTTTTCGAACTTTGGGGATAGGCCCCAAAGGCATCCCCCATACACCGTCGAGTTTCCCCTGGAAAAATTTTCCCCTCCGAAATGCCATTTTATTTGTCATTCCCTAAAGCGACCCCCCCCCCAAACCTTGTATAGAGGGGCCCTTTAATGAGCCCTCTCCACTCGCTTTAAAGGGTTTGGGCGCTTCACACGATGGCCCAAATCTTACCCTCCGTTGGATTTTTTTTGTTCGGGGGATCCAATTTAAATTTTTTGGGGTTTACCTAAAAAACCAGGTTTTTAGGGCTGAAGTATGCCATTTTTAAAATTTGTTTTATATACCGAACTATCCCCGTTCTGTCCCATCTCCCGGGACCAAGCCGGGCAGTCCCTCCACCCTGGAATCCCCTCGTGCAGTATACAGACAATTTTAAAAATTGATTTTTTTAAGCACCCGCCGCCTTTTTCGGGTTCCTTTCTCTTCTTTCAGGAAATAAACTGGCTAAATCAGGAAACCCAAGGGGGCGAAACCCTCCCTCCGAGGGATCTGGTGCATTTTTTTTAACCTAAAGGGGTTAGCCCCGGGGGGATCTTCCACCGGGCACACATGGGCTCGACCCCTGCTCAAACAACGCGGCCATCGGGGAGGTTTTGGGGCGATCCCTATTTAAAAAGTCTAGGAGAGGGGGAACGTGCAACTCCCGTGGGGCATACATTTCTAACCCAATTTTTACTATGGGGGGATCCACCTCCAGTGTGTGAATTTTCGATCCCCTTTTGGGCCCACATTTGGTGGATTTCCCCGCGTATCCCCTTTTCGCCTCCCTTTTTTTAAATGAGGGAGGGGGTTTAAATAGCCCGCATAACCCCCTTTTGTCGAAAGGGGCATAAAAAGCTTCTTCAGACGTACCTCTGGGGGAAAAAACCCACCTATACTTTCCTTTCACATCTTTTTTTCTCCTTCACCTTCCCCCTTTTTTTTTTACCTTCCCCCTTCGTTTATCTTCCTTCCCTTTTTCCCTTTCCCCCGCCTTTCGTCCTGCACAGGGGCCTTCCCTTTTCCGTGACGCCCTTTCAACAAACCCGCTCTTCCTTTTTTTTTTGGGATACCACGCTTGACTCCCGAATGAAAGGCCCGTTGAAATATCTTGAAAAAAGGGCCAAATAAAGGGGTCCCTCCCTTTGAAAAAACCCCGGGCGTTCATGAGGGCCCGACTAAATTAGCACTTTCCGCATACATTTGCTGGGTGACCCTTTTCCCGATGCCCTATGAAGGTTTCTTCTACTTTTTGGGACCTCTCTCGGAAGATTAACGGGGCCCTATGTTAAACCCCAACAATCAACCTTCTACTCCAACTTTTGCGGTTTTCCCCCACTCATATGATCTCTTGTCACATACACCTTACTGTCCGCGGGCACCACGCCAAATTTTTCCGCGGCATCCCGGCCCCCCCTCCGGGGCGTATTAATGATAAAAGGGGGAAAGGGTAAACCGTCCAGCCCTTTTTAAAAAAAGCCAGAATGGGGGGCCCCCCCCCCTTTCCGGTAGTCTTTGAAAACCCCTAATCAAAGGCACCCTTTATCCTCAAAATAAAAAGGGACAAAAAAACTCTTTTTAAAAAGGGAAACGCGTGATCACCTTTATGATTCAACTATGACCGACAAAACAACCTCAAATATAGGGGCATCTCTGAAATCCCGGAAATACCAAAACTGAAGGGGAGCCCCACAGGTTCCCAATTTTTGCGGGGATGTCACTTGTTATGCCCTCGACTGCGAAACCCCATTGAGAATCTGTGGGGATTTTCCCCCCCACATTCACCGAGGTCTACCTACTTTAACAAAAAGAACACAAAGAAAAAACGGATAATAACCTAACCTTGCACCCCTCCTCCCAAAGAGGGCAGCAGGCCCAGGGCCCGGGGCCGGGCCGTATTCCCTAACCCTCGGGGCTGTTTTTAGTCCAGGGAATTGGGGATCAACAATCCTAAGGCCCAAACCTGCGGGTTGCGGGGCAGGGGGCTCACGTAACCGGGACTCCTAATCGCATCAACTGCAAGGGGGCCGCATTCTGCTTGGTCCGGACCTGTCCGAAATGAAGGGGGAAAAAAAGTCCGGAGATCCAATGAAAAAAAGACCCTTATTCCCAGGCCCCAAGGAAAAGACCAGTCAAGCTCCGGTATTCAACATCTAAATCAAATTGAACCCAAAAATAAAATTGGGCCCCCCGCATTTTCCGTTAATATCGCCAAAAACCCCACACGACCTGGCCAACGCCTACCGAGAAACCCAAAAGACGCCAGCACCACCTAGGGGGGCCAAAATTTGTACATGGGGGACACCCCCCCGAATGCCTCCCCACCTTTTCCCCCAGAGCCTCCTCGGGAAAACCCCCCCCCCCCCTCCCCCTGGCCCCCTCCGTTCCTCCTCGAAACCCCGCCCACCCCACTCAGGAACACCACCGATCCCCTCCTAGGGGTCCTAAACATCTCGACCGTTTCGACCGCCAACCCCCCCCCTCAAAAACTCCGGAGGTCGGAAATTGGGGGTACAGGGGAGGTCCAAAGGCAATCCCCACGGGGCCTTGGGAAGGACAGCGAGGGCCCCCCAAAAAAATAACCCTAAAAAAAGCGTCGAAGGCTTTTAAAAAACCCTTTGCGTAAAGGGTCCCCCCCCATCTCAAAAGGGCAAACCCAAACCTCCCGAACGGGGGTCCAAAAATTGGGAAAAAACAAAGGGCCTAAAAAATCCCAATAAATTTTTTTTTTAAAGGATATGTTAAAGGGTTGGGAGATATTTTAATTTAAAATTTTTATTAATAAATAATGTCGCTCACAAAGGAATTGTAGGGGGTTTTTATCTCTTAGAGGAAATTAAACACAACTTCCCCGCACCCTCCCATCTTGTGTTTGCAGGGAAAACCCACTTCCGCCCAAAACAACCCATCTTTTGGGGACAGTATACGTACCGACAACCCCTCTTTACGGCTAGCAGTGTGGCTATATTTTTTATAGCAAATATTCATAAGTTTATAAATATTTTCTCTGATCCCAAGCGATTCTGTCAAGCCCCCTTCCCAGGGGGTAACCGAGCTGTATCTACCTCCCACCAGTAAAGGGGTTTTTAAGAGGGCTTAAGGGCCCCCTTTTTGACAACTTTCCCCCCCCCCTATTCATCTTGGGGGTTTAAACCCCTAACCTTGTGGGGGTCAATTTTTACAAACCCCCCGGGGGATGAGAAAATTTTTGCTCGGGGAAAACCCGGTTAATAACCGGGGCCCAGACAACTTTTCCCCCTTAATGGGAAACCCTCCATCGACCCACCATGTACCCGGGGTTGCTGCCACTTCCTTGGGAGGTTCACTCGGGCCTATTCACGATCACTTTCCAATTTTTGCTTTTAAAAACCAAGATCCCCCATACACACGGGTTTAACCCCAAAGGGGTTCTTAAACCCTAACTGGGATAAAACCCGAGCTCGCCCTTATCACGAACCCCATTCTCCCACTCGAGTTAAGGGAGGGGTTTACTTCGACGTCATAACGGCGGCAGGCTCCATCCTAAACCTCCCAAACCCGGCCACCCCCTGTTCCCTGGGGGAAAAGGATCCGGGTGGGTATTCTAACCGCGAAAGCCCTACTATCTTTCACGTCCACTTCGGGGAAAACGGACCCTTTTCCATTTTACTGCAAGCTGCCCATTATTCGAAAAGCGAAGATTCCTTGAGACAGTTTTTCACCCTTACTATTTCCACTCCCACAACCAAGGTTTTGGGAACACTTTGAAGTACATCAAAAAACCATTTTTAAAAATACCCGCACCATTTTAAAAGGTTACTTTCCCCCCCCCCTATGGAGGGCGCCAATGTATTGGGGCCCAGTTCGCCGCTATTTCTAGCCTGCGAGCACTCTAACATTCGTGGTGCATAAGCCACATCGACGCCCTTTTTGATTTTGGCCAAAGTCGGGGGGGATATAACTCCCCCTTTTCAAAGAGGGAAATTTCCTATGCCCTTCCCCCCGGGGAATACAATTTTCCCCTACGATACCATTACGAAATTTGCCCAACGTCCCCTGCTGGACGGGGGGTTCCTCTTAACCTCACAATTGTTTTGGGAAAACTCGCAAATTCCCAAAACTGTGGGGGCAGCAACCGTTTTCCAAAATAAAAAGTCAAGGATAAATTAACCAACTATTAAGCCGATGCCTTAAAATTTTACAAAAATTTGGAAAAAAAGACAATAAAAAGATTTATAGCACTAGAATCCCCCAAACTATATCCAAAGCAAATTTGGGTTTCGCCGTAACCGATCCACTGGACACCTTGTTCCCTTTTGGACACAGCTCGTGACCTTTCCTCCCTAAACAGCACCTCTTCGTTTTTTGATTTGGGGAAAGGGTTACACACCACCGGCTACCATTTTAAAAACCATTTTAATTGGGGGTTCCGGGGCCCCCCTATTTTTATATCAATTTAGTCTGATAACCTTCCGGTAAGGTTAAAAAACACCTTTCCATGATTTTTCAAAAAATGGGGTGCCTCAGGACTTTAAGCCTACTTTTTTTCATCCGATAAATACTTGGAAACGGGCCTACCTTTGTTTTCATTTTTTTGTACGACTACGCAAATTTATGCATTCATAAGCTCCACAGTGAACGACAATCAACTCCTGTAAACAATCTATGGTTTGGGGATCCGTAATGGCTTTCGTTTTCTCTCGGCCAAAACGACTGTCGTCCACTTCCAAATTCTGGGAAAAAGCACCCCCAATTTTAAAGAACAACGTTTTTTACCTGCTCCGAACCTAAATTCCTGGGGCTTTTATTCGATTTTAAACAACTTGGGGTCCCCCCCCATCAAAGACCGAAAACGAGGGTATTAAACTTTGAATTTTCAATTTTTATGGGCGCTCTTGGGGGGCTGATAGGGGAAAAATGATGCGCTCATAAGCCTTGGGAATCAAAAATTGATTCCAGTTTTGATAGGTTCCCTAATCCCGGCGTTTAAAAATCCGATAGCGCCAATGCGGATTTGACGCTACCGTCTTTCTACCATCCATCCACATCGTGCTACCCGGGACCCCTCTTTTACCGCGGCTTACCTCCTGGGATCTTTCGTGTCGAAACTGCATTCATCCAAAAAATGTGCTTACCGCCCCTTTTTCTCCCCCAAAAACCCTTTTGTAAAACCAAATGGGGTAGACAAGCCGTTTAGATCCGGATCTGTTTTTCGACACGGGGGGATAGTCCGCCAAAGGCATCCCCAAACACCAGCGAGTTTCCCCCGGAAAACGCCCCCGAAATCCTTTGATCTTCCCAAATTCCCTAAACGACCCCCCCAAATTTTTTTAATGAAGACTTTTAATGAGCTCCCTCCATCGCTTTCACGATTTACCCTCTACACTGAGGCCTAAATCTGGGCTCCGTGGATGTGCTTTTTTGTGAAGGGCCATTTTTAAAGGTTTACCAATAAACCATGTTTTTACGCAATTATATCCATTTTTTAAATCTTTTTGGTTTTTTTTTACCGAATATCACCGTTCGTCCCTCTGCACAGATTTCCCTATCCGTTGGGATTCCACTCTCTACCTGGAATCCCTCGTCAGAGATTTCACAACAAATTTTTAAAAATTATTTATTAAGCACCCCTCCCTTTTTCGATTCCTTTAGTGGGCTTCCAGGGAAAAGAAATGGGGACCAGGGACAAGGGGGAAAAACTATCCCCAGGGGAGTTTGGGGGTTTATTTTTTAATCTAAAGGTTTTTTTGGCGGGATCTTACCCCCGGGGACAGCATGGGGTCACCCCTGCCCAAAAAAGCTCTCCATCAGGACGGGGTTCGCATGGGCCCCTTTTATAACAAACTAAAAAAGGGGGCATCGTGACGAGACCCGCTGGGGGATACTTTTTGCCCCTATTTTTACTCAAGGGGTCCACCTCCCTTGTGATTTTGTGATACTCCCCTGATTGCATCACATTTTTTTGGAGTGCGCAAATAGCCCCATCCGCGGCTCTCTTTTAAAGGGGACTTACTTTTTTTTCCAAGTGCGGATGGAGTTAATTGTTTACTCCGTTTTATACCCAGCGGATCTTTTAATGCCCTTGAGTCACTTTTATAAATGCTCTTTTGGGTATTATCTCATATGAACTTTTTAACGTTTTATTACAATTAACATTTTTTTGCTTTTTAAAGTATTTTCATTTTAACTTTTGTCTTTTTAACGTTTATATTTAAATGTTTTTTCTTTTTTATGGGGGTGATACACTTTTTTTTTTTTTTAGCAGGGGATCCTTAATTTTTTAAACCCAAATCCATTTAGCACCCTAGGGTGCCCAATTTTAATGTTTTTTTTCTCTTTTCCCCCAGGGGGTTTTATTATTTTTTAAAAAATTTCAAGGCCCCCAAAACCTAATGTGCGATGGCCTTAAACAATAATAAAAAAATAATTTTAAAGGGGGCCTAACTTTTTTTTTTTACGCATATCGCGATGGATTTTTTTTTTAATCCGTTTATACCCAGGGGGATCTTTTAATCCATTTTATCACTTTTTAAAGGGTTTTTGGAAAATTTCTCATATTGAATCTTTTTAACGGTTTTTTTACAAATTTAAAATGTGTTTTGTCTTTTTTTCGTATTACATTTTAAAAATTTTTTTTTTTTAACGTGTTTTTTAAAGTTTTGTTTTTTTTTTTATTGGGGGATACACTGGTTTTTTACAGGGGACATTAATTTACCAAACCCATTTACACTCCCATATGCTCAATGGTGAATGTTTTACTCTTTTTCCCCTTGGGGGTTTTATTTTGTTTTTTAAAAATATTTCAAGGGCCCCAAGACCTGATTTCGATGGTTTTTAAACAAAATAATAAAAAATTTTAAAGGGGACCTTTGTTTTTTTCGACAACCTGAAGGGTTATTTTTTTACCCCATTTTAACCCAGGCGAATCTATTTGGCCATTTACTTTTTATAAAGTCTCTCTGGTTTTTTGCCATATTGAGACCTTTTTAACATTTTTGTATACTTTTAATGTTTTTTTTCGTTTTAATTTATTTTAATAATTAATAAAACACCTTTTTATCATGTTAGTTTTTTCTTTTTAAAAAATAAAGGTTTTAATATGTTTTTTTTGTTTTTTTTTAATGATACACCTGTTTTTTTTTAGAGGGTTTTTCCCCAATTTACTTTGGCCCATTTTAGTACCCTAGGGGTGCTCAAATGGGGTTTTTTCTTCTTTTTTTTTTTCAATTAATCTATTCTATTTAAATTTTATTTCTCTTTACCTTTTTTAAAAACAGGAAAATTTTGTCTTTTCTCCTAGGGGAAATTTTTCATTATCTATAAAAACAACCTAAGACCCCATTTTGGATGGGGCCCTAAAAACTAAAATAAAAAATAATAATAAAAATAATAAAACAGAAATCAACACAAATACTTTCCACGTGTGCATTAACAGTGAAGACTGGGGAAAGGGGGGGAAATTTTTCCAGGGGGATGGGGAAAAGCAACCCAAAATTTTAAAGTGTGAGAGATTGGGGCCCCCCAACAAAAGAACAGACTAAGGGAAAAAAAGCGTAGAAAGATTTTTTGTAAAGTGGGCCCATGGAAAATAAAAATTATCATTTGTGAATTTTTTCATTTTTAAAAATTTTAAGTAGGGGATTTAAAAAAAATATTCAATTTTTTTGACAAAAATTTTAAAAATAAATAACTTTCCTATTACAAATGTGTTTTTTTTTTCAAAGTCCCCTTGTCCATTCTCCTTCATCACTTTAACCCTTTCAAAAAAGGCACATAAACATCATCTGAACCCACCCTGATCTTTCATTTCTCTTTTTCACACTCCCCCCTTTTTATTAGCCCGCAATTTTATTTTTGTTTGAACGGCTACATAAAACCTTTAATTTTTATTTCGGACACAATTTACCTTAAAACGAGCCTGCTTTTTGTTTTATATAAATGAAAACGGTTCCACAAAACTTCCTACTTTGTAAAATTCATGAAGCAAGCATTTTCCCCATCCACTTTTTTTCGTCCATAAAAAAAATTTAAGAAAAACCCCGGAGGGAAAAAATAAAAAGCACACTCAACTTTAAAACCCCCTATAAGCACGATACAACTGCTTGTTAAAAAACATCCCAACATTTGGGCCGTCTACAAGCGCCGATTGAGGTCCCTCAAAAAAATATAGTGTGGGGGGAAACCACTGACTCACCAACGGGTCAAAATCTACTCCTCGGTAAGCAACCGCCTACCCTCCATCGTTAATTGCCCGAAAAATCAAGTCATGCGTCCACACAAGCCCCTACTGACCCAGCGAACCTGCCTGCAAAATGGCCTCTGTAAACATCCATTTGTGCTTTCCCCTACCTTCCCGCGGGGGACAAAGTTCAACCCGTTAACTACTTTTAAGTTCAAATCAGTTTAAACCGACCTTTAAGTGCTTCCCGAAGCCCGGGGCAATTCTTTCCTTCGTCATCACCGTCAAAGTTCGTCTTGATCGCCTCCCCACCTCCCCCCAGGGCCCTAGCACATCTAAACAGAAAACCTTTGGGTTTTCCCAACCTCCACCCCTTTCCTTTTTCCTCTCCCCAGGGCAGTCCCGACCGCCTCTCCTTTGCTCCACCAGGACTCTGCCTTTTCCCATCTTTCCCAACGTTCGGACCTTGATCCCGCGGATCCAGGGGACGAGCTCGGATTTTTTCCTTCTCCTGCTGCGGTCGCGTCGCCCCTTCCCCAAAAGGGATGCCTTGGTCTCTCCACGACTTCCCCTCTTCCCCCCACAGCTTGGGGGTCCTTGGGGGTTGCTCATAGGCCCCCCCCCCCCCCCCGACGCTTTCACGCTTGCTCCCCCCGAACCCCACGCTCCTCACCCCGCAGCAAACCCGAATCAGCAAACAAAACCCCCCCACATCCCTTAACAACCCAAAACCCTTTCCCCCCCCTCCTTTCCTTAGGTACCCTTCAAAAGGGCCACCTCCTCACGAGGGGCTCCAGGGACCCCGATCCTCCAGGTTTTGGGCTGAAGGGGCCCCCCCTGCCCAGGGGCCGCCCTCTTTGGGCTTCACGATAGAATGACCATCTTTCCAAATCGGCACGCACCGCTCCCTTGGGAACGGGGGAACTCCACCCCTCTTTTCCCCCCAGACCGCCTCCATCCCCCCCATCGCGCGAAAACCTCTTCCTCTTTTTTGAGCCCCTTTACCTCCCCCGGGTGGGCCCGGGGGGAAGGCAGCGGAGGAAAGTCCCAAACCCCCGCCGGGCACCATGGCCCCCCCCCCAACCGGTTCCCAAATCCGTCTCCTACCCCTTTGCAGCCTAGAATACATCCTTTGGGTCAAAGGGGACTGAAAAAACACAAGAAAAACAGAGAAAAAAATCCAAGAACTACCTTACATAAGCAAACAACACCAATACATACAGGGGCCCTACTTAATCAATAAAAACCAACCCTTAACTAATCCTCCCTATGAAACCAGAAAAAATTCAAGCCCCAAAAAACCAAAAACTAAAAAAACTCCGCTAAATCTATCCTTTTAATAAATCCTATTTTTAGGGCACCCTACTCAACTACAACTTTTTTAATAAAAAAAACCCTAAACACTAATTTAAACAATACCTCTAAAAACCTGAAACAACAGAAAAAGACCGAAAAAACAAAAATAAAACCTATCCAAAACAGCAACCAAATTAAACAAATCCTACTTAAAGATGCACAAAAAAAACCTACAACTTTAATCTTAATAATTTATCCCTTAAATTCCTAACAAAAAACTAATAAAAAAATTCCTACTTATCACACAAGAGAAAAACTAATCCAAAAAATCCAAAATAATATACCCAAAAAAAAATACCTAACTTTCAAAAAAAATTCCTACTCTACACACCCCTACAAAAAAAGCAACTTTAATTAAATAAAAAAACCCCCTAAATCAACCAAAGAAAAAATAAAAAACATACCTTTTGGGGTGGCTGAAACAAAAAAAAGGGGTAAAGTCCAAAAACAACAAAAACAGATCTATCTCACTAATAATGATCCAATCTAACAACCCCACACTAAACCTTCCTAACAACAATAGAAACATTTTTAATGAAAAAACCTCTCAAAAAACCTAAATATAAGTTACCAAAACACCCTAATGCCTAAAAATTAGTCCAAAAAAACCAAATTTAGGAAATAACTTTTAAACTAACCAAAAAACAACGAAACCGTACAAAAACCTTTCCTAATACCATATCTAATTTTCTAAACTACCAACCCCCAAATATACAACAAGTAAACTTTTTTAAAAAACAACCCAAAAATCCAGCCAAACCTTTTGATTTTAAAACCCAAAAAATTTACTCAAAATAATCCCAAATTTAACACCTATTAAATTTTAAACCCCTACACAAAATTCCCCCCGGCTACCTAATATCCCAAACCTAACTCGACCCCTAATTTTTAAACAAAATACAAATTTTACCTACTTACAGAAATCCTAATCCGCACCCCTGAAAAAACAAAATTTTTAATAAATACCACGAAACGATGCACCAAAAACACATCACATTATTTAAGGGGGAAAAAAACCCCCCAACAACCCAAATAAACCCCTAATTCAAAAAAAAAACAGACACAATATCAAAAACTTAACGACTATTGCGACTCAAGAAGTGCGAGCAGAAAAAAATTTAAGTTCCCTAATTTTCAATTTATTCTGTGGGGAAGGGACAAAACTAGCCAAATTTTCCCCAACCTTACGAACCTTTAAAAAAAAAAAACACAATTTATACAGATAAAACAATTACGCTGAAAACACTGTAAAACCAGCAAAAAATACAGGTTCACCGGGAAACTCGAGTTTGCAAAACCTTCCAAGGAACAGAATCACCCTTTTTACTTGCTTTGATTTTGCTTTCTGACTTTTCCTATTTAAAAATCCTTGACTTTTCAGTTAACCACCCCAATTCTTACGAGCCTGGGGGAAAACCCCCCCAAACTTTTTTCCTGTTTTGAGGGGGTAGAAGACCCCCTGCATGGGGGATCACCAGGGGGGGGGTGGAGTTTAAACCCCATGATCCCCGGACTTTGACCGCAGGGGCCTTTGCCGCCCCCACGTTGCCCAGCAGGCCAAGGAGGGATCCACCCGAACCGATGTATCGCCTTTTTAACCCAGATTTATTCCCTACTTTTTAAATTTCATCCACCTTGCTTACTCTCCTTTGGAGGCTTCAAGACTGTTTTTCTTCTTCTTTTTCCCTTTTCCCCCCCTCCTTCATCGTTTCACATCACGTCAACATTTTACCATGTCCTTTTTTTCCAACTAGTCTTTTTTTATTTTTTTTCCTAAACAAAAAACCCCTTTTTACTTGCCGTTGTATTTGTTCTTTGCTTTTCCTATAAGTCATAGACTTTTTCAGGGTTACACCCCAAACGACACCGGAAAAAAACCCCCCCCAAACGATTTCCCTCTAAGTAGAAGGACCCCCGCACGTGGGTTTTTACCACAGGGGGAAAGGGGAGTTTAGCCCTAGGCCCATGACCCCGCGATTTTTGGCTCGCAGGTCCTCGCCCCCCCGCTTGCCCCCCAGGACCCCGAGGGGGTATCCCTCCAATACCGTGTATCGCCTTTTAATCAATTTTATTTTCCACCTTTATTTTCCTTTCACCCACTTTTTTATCCTTGGAGGTTTATCCTATTTTTCACAGTTTTAATTCTCATTTATTTCCCATCGCAATTTCTTCGCCCCCATTGTCCTGCGTTTTCATTTGCAATTTTAATTCCAAATCAAATTTCTCCAGCTTCTTTCCCCTCTTTTTTTAAAATTTGGGGACTTTATCACTACATCACCCCCTTTTATTTCTTCTACAATTTATCAGTACTTTTCCCCTCTTTTCCCCTGTCTTCACACCATCGGGTTTTTTCCCCCCCTTTTCCTTTCCTTTTTCTCCGGTTTTTTTTTTTCCTACAAATTCTTCGTTTCCCCTTTTTCCCGTTTTCCCTTTCCACCCCAATCCCTTTTATCCTTCTTTCTTCTTTTATTATCCCCATTCCCGGGGTTAACATTTCTCTTAAAGTTTTCCCCCCAGCTCCCCTTTTGTTTTATTTTTTTGCCCTTTTTTAAATTATCGTTTTTGGTTTGAATTGGGGCTTATTCCCCCCAGCTTTTGGGATTTCTTTTTACACTTTTTTATTTTTCGGGATATTTCTCCACCCGTTTTTCTTTCTTTTCTTCTCTTTATCTCTGTCCCTCTTTCTTTCCATTCAATCCTCCTTATTTTCTTTTTTCTTCACTGTCCTTTTAGCCCAAGTTCTCGTCCCATAGCCTGATGTTATCTTTTTAGTCTACTTAGTATTTCCACACCTTTTTTTGTCCCGTTTCTAAAAAATTTTTGGTTTTTCACCTTCTTATGTTTTCCCCTCTAAAATTTTTTTGGACATAATGTACCTAGTTCAGCATCCTTTTTTTTAAATTCTCTCTCTTTTTTTGCCCTCAAAGTCCCTCCGGGGGAACTCTCTTTTCATTAGAGGGACTCTCCTTTTCTTCCCCACTTTTTCGGCTCCTCTTTTCCCTTTCCTTTTCCGTACTTTCCGCCTCGCTCCTTTCCCCTTTCCTCATATTTCTGTTCCTCCCTCCTTTGGGTTGTAAATCCCTCCTTTCGCCTTCTTTACGTTCATCCCAGCTTTTTTTTCCCTTTTTTCCCTGCTCTACTACTTTACGGGGCCACACTTTTTTTTTGTCTTATCTTTCCTCTCTTCTTTTTCTTTTTTTAGAGGTCCATTTCAATTACCCCCCCCTTTTTCCCCAGTCCTTTCTTCCTTCTATCTGTTCTTCTTTTTTCTTCTGCCCCTGCTCTCTTATTCCCTTACGGGCCATTATCTCTTTCTCCTTTTTTCCTCTGAATTTCCCTCTTCACTCTCCCACTTGTCCACTTCCCGCTTGTTTCTTTTTTTTCCCAAGTTTTGGTATCCATATTTCCCCCTTCATCCGCCCTTCCCTTTCTTTTTTCTCTTTCCCACCCCGGGCCCCTTTTTCCGTTTGGGCCCTTTCTTTTCTATTTTTAAAAACCCCCCAAAACCTCAGTTTTTAATTTTGTCTCAATTATTTTCTTTCTTTTCCCATTCCTCACTTTGCCGGGGTTTTTTCATTATACCCTTCTTTGTAATCATTCTTAGCCCCTTTTTGGGGAAATTTTTCCTTCCTTCTCTTGATCGTCCATCCCCTTTAAAGTAAAAAACTCCTAAACCTTTTGCCTGTTCGGTTTCTTCCCATTTCTTCCGCTTCGTTTCAACCCCCTTCACCAAGGTTTTTCCCCATATTTCTACCTTTTCCCTTTTTTCCCATTTGCTCCTCCTTCCTTTGCCCCACGCTACTGACTGTTTCCTTTGGTCTTTCCCCCTTTTGTCTCCTTTATTGCTCGTCGTTTTCCTCCAATTTTTTTTGGGATTTTTTTCGCCCTGGGTTCCCCACTCCCCTTTACTCCCTTTCCTCCCTTTCTCATACCCCCGCCTCCCAAAATTTTCAAAAAAATTTAACGTCGCAAAAAGTCTCCAAAATCCCCAAAATTTCATTTTATAACACCTCAAAAAACCCCCAAAAAGCACTAAAAAATCCCCAAAAAGGGTACCAAAAAAAAGTCACCAGAGTTCCTAGAAAAGTAAAAACTAAACCCAAAAGTAACTATTCAATCAATATCTAAATCTCCACTGGCAACTTGATCAAACCACCGAAAAGTACCACGTCACAACAATATTATTGTTCACTTTTTGGGATAATTTCCAAACCAATTGCCCCCGATTCCAAACAAAATCCCTAATTTTTACCTGATTTCCTCACCCCTCCAAACTAAACCCCCGGGCGCTCCGCAAACTAGGGGAAATCCACCCTCCAGCGGGGCTCGAACTACCGGATTCACTTTTTCCTCGTGGGCACTGAATTCTACACAAGTTCAAAAAAAATTTCAACACCCACTTTTTTTACCGCCTTTTACTCTTTCGACAGGGGACCGCCTCGAACACGTCTCCCCACCCGCTCGAAATCCCTCCCAAAGGGGAGCTTTTGTTTTTCCAAATTTATCCCCTTCCCGGGGGACCTTCTATTTTCCAACGCACAAATCTCGCACTTTTCGGAAGTAAACCACCTCCAAATAACATAGTCGGGGAGAATCCCCCCGACATTATCCCCCTTTGTAGGGAATTAAACCCCCCATCATGGGGCACCACGAGGGGGGGGGAATTTCCTCGGGGCACTAATACCGAGCAGGCCCTATTTTGCCCTCCCCCTTCCCACGGGGCCACAGGAGGGCCCACCCTCGTGTTCCCAACCACCTCCCCCCTTCTTTTGCCCAACAGCTGACTCCCAAGGGAACCCCCCCCCCACCCCCATCCTCCCCTTCACCCATACTACTTCACTGGGCCCAACACCGTTTTCCCCGGGTAGGGAAAAGGGGGGGCTTTTGCCTTCCCCTCCTCCCACCCCTTCTCCTTTTTTCGTTCTTACCTTCTCCCCCCTCTTTGTCTCCGCTTAAACACTTCGATTGCCCTCTCGCCACCATCCCTTCTTACCCACCCATTCAAAAAATTACTAAGTTCCTATATTTCCCAAACTGGCACACTCAAAGTCGAATCCATGCTCTTCTCTTACTTCATTGAGGGAATCCCCTCTTCCTCAAACAAAATACTCAAACCACTTAAACCCCATTCCCTAACCTTGGGTTTTTATTCCAACCTTATCCATTTTATCTTCACCTTTTTCCTGACATCCGGGGAATATCCGTAGGCTCTCTACCCTTTTTTTGTCATATCCTTCTCCCCTTCCATAGGGCTCACCCATCCCTTTTTTGGGTTTGCTTACACTCCTCTCACTCCATCCTCTTTTTCCTTTTTCCCCCATTTTTTCCTTATCAAGAGGTTCTACCGGGAGTACCCCTCCAAAAATGACATCATTAAACATCCCATACACCTTCTGACTTTTACACTTTTTTACCTCTCAAATCTGGAACAAAGAAACAATCAAAAATACCACAACGTTTTCCCATAATATCAAAACGAATTTAAAAAGTACCTTTACAAATTTCATGGGAAAATTCAGTTCTATTCCCTAAAACCTTGTGGGAAAGACCCCCATCTACCACGCATTTGATTGGGTGGAAGTTTTTTTTTTTGGTAAGAGAAAATGTGTAATATAAAAATGATTTTACCCCACCATCCTCTCCTAAAAAAAGAACCTCCAATCCACCAGTTTTCGTAAACCCTGCCCTTTTCACCTCCGCTCTTCTACCTCCATTTTGCCTTTACTGCTTCCTCTTCCCGGTTCCTCCTTATCTTTACCCCTGCGACTCCTTTCTTTCCTTTGCCACGCCTTTATTTTTCCCCACCTTGTCTCCCTCTCACTCCCCACTTGCCTCGTCGAGGGGGCCCCTTTCCCCCTCACACTCCTTCCTGGTCACATACCCTTTTTACCAGCTTTCCTCCTCGCATCCTCACCTTTTTCCCCCTCCATTCTTTGCAATTTCCCTCACACCCACACTTCTCTCATCTTCCCCCTGATTTTTCCTCACTTGTGTTACACTGCATAAAATCACTTTGTTATTTTTAGCTATTACAGTTTAAACATGAAAATTGGGGGGGGGGTGCTTGCTCGGGCCGCCCCCTCGGGATGGATGGGGTGCTTTTGACCGGTCCCCCACCAGCAAACAACTTACCAAGGGGTTTCCACCGTCGGGTTTTTCCCCCACTTCGCCCTTTTTACCTTCTTACCAACTTATATCCAGATGCCCCCTTTACAGCTGGGCCCTTTCCCTTTTTAGGGCCCCCTCCGGCATACCGTCGCCGCTTTCGGGGGAAGGCATCACCCCCCCCCTTTCCCCCCTTTCTACCCCGGAGGACCTGTTTTGCAAAGACCCAACTATTCAGGTAAGGGGCCCCTCCTCACAAATTTCCCGCGGGCTGGACCACCTACCTCCCCACCCAATTACCCCAGGGAAGTTTTCCGACACACGGTCGACCACACGTCCCGATTTACCCCCCCACAGCTTCCCGCGGCCACTTGAGCAAAACCTCACTCCCGGGCCCCCCTTTCCTTTTTCCCCCTGCCATCCGTTTTTTTAGGACTGACCAGGGGCCTCCCCAACCCGGTGTACTGGTGGGCAGGGGTTTCCGATTTAACACATCCCTGTTTGCCTCGACTTACCAACTCCCTTACCTTTCCCCCACGAGGGGGGGCCTTAATTTTCAGGGCCAGTCCTGCTTTGCTTTACTTTTGGGTTTACCAGACCCTCCCCTTCCTCTTTTCTCCGGGGTTACGACCCTGTTTTTCCCTCACTGACAGACCCCGCATTCACCTTGCGGCCTCACGCACCGGCCCCCCGGGGAACAGCCAAATTTTCCATCTTTGGGGAAATTTTTTTTTTTTGCATTACCACCTTTTCCTTCCGCCTCGCTCCAAACTTTAAACCGCCCATTTTTTTCTTCTTTTTTCATCCAACTTTCCCTTTCCCCTTTTTTTTTATTTTATTTCTAAAATAAAACCAGGTAATTGGGAAAGGGGCTATTTTCTCTGACTCTTCACTACGGTCCGCCCCGGTATTTTTTTTTTCCCGCCCCTTTTAAACCGCACCCACCCCCGCCCGCCTGACATGTTTGCAAGTCATGACTCTCAGTGACGGTGATGAGCATTCCCCTCCCCCGCCACCGGGGGAGGCCCCTAGGGGTTACAACCACCTACTTCACAATTCCATTTTTTTTCCCTTTAAATTCCCCCCTTCACCTAATTTTGACTATACTAATCTAACAAAAAAAAATTTACAATTACTTATCCCAATTTTTACTCCTACCTAACTAATTCTAATCCTACCTAAAAAATCTATTTTACCTTCTTATTTTGGGTAAAGTTTCGCCCCCCGGTTTTCCACATGGCTACCACAACTGGCCTCCGGGCACGCCCTTCACCCTTCTTTTTTTTTCCCCAGTTCCTCCAACTATACTCTCCTCCCACTGCTTGCCCTCCGTCTTCCTCCTCCCTTCCTCCATCCTAAACCCTTTTCTCCTCCCCCCTGGGGGAGGGGGGTTTTAGAATAGCCCCCGCATAACCCCTCTGTCTAAAAAGCGACTAAAAGGAGGCTTCTTGCGGGGACTACCCGTGTGGGACAAACCTATCCATATCTTTCCTTTCACGCATTTCTTCCCTTCATTTTCCCCCTTTTTTTCCCCCCCTTCCCCCTTTCGTTTTTATCTACCCTTCCCCTTTTTTCTTCCTTCCCCACCTTTTCATCCGCACAACCTTTGGCCTTTTCCTTTGACGCCCTGGCAACAAACCCCGGGCTCTTCTTTGTTTATTTTGATCCCACGCCTTGACTCCTAAATAAAAATGCCCTTTTTAAATACTTAGTAAAAGGGGGCCTTGGGGAGACAATAACCGGTACCCACTTTTGAGAAAAGTCGTTGCTTTTCATGGGGGCCCGGGACAAAAATTGGGCATTTCCCCTACACCCACTTCCGGCGACACCCCTCTCGCGATGCTCTATCAAAGGGTTGTCATGTCTACTCGAAACCTCTCTCGGGACATTTAACAGGCCAATGTGGACACCCGGGGTCACGATCCGATATTGTGTAGGTTGTCCCCAATCGGGCAGGGGCCAAACAACATTGTCCCCGCTGGAAAACGAGAAAAACCTTCGGGCAACTGTCCCCCCCTCGCAGGTCGTAATATAGATAAAGGGGGAAGGGGTAAGGCCGTCCACCCTTTAATTGAAAAAATCCGGGAAGTGGTGGGGCCCCACCCCCTTTCCTGGAAATTCTAATAGAAGAAAATGAGAACCTCAGGCGTGTCAACCCATTTTCCCGAAAAGTGATTAGGGGGAGCTGCCGATCGGGGTTTATATTAAAAACTGCGCGAGGGCACAATAAAGGGCCCCCGAAAATGACCTTCATACAGCAAAATAAGGCAATAACTACCAAACCCTTAGCCCCTCGGGAAACATTTAAAGGGGAAGGTGGGGAAACCCCACAGGGTTTCCCCAATTTTCAAGGGATGGGCCCTTGCATACCTCGACTGCGTAAAGCATTAGGACATCTGTGAGGGGCTTTTCCCCCAACATTCACCGAAGTATATAGGGGTTACCATCAAAAGGAAAGATTAGTAAAATACTGACAGTTAATCCAAAAAATTTCCACTCCTTTCCCTTTCCAAAGAACCGACTGTTTTCCCCGGGTTAGGGGCCGGGCCCTATTCCCCAAACCCCCCGCTGTTTTCAGTGCCAGAATTCGGGCATACAACCGTTGCCCTGGAAAACCAACCGTTCGGGTTGTGGGCAGGAGCTCACAACCCATGCGATCTCCTAAATTTTGCATTAAAAAGCAAGGGTCCCTTCTCCTGGGTTTGGCCCCCCGAATGGGAAAATAGAGAAAAAACCCGAACCAAACAGAAAAAAGATCCCTATGCCCAGGCACGCAAAGAGAACGCACTACAAGCTCCGGTATTTCAAAGTTTCCTACAGCCAAATTGTTAGCCAAAATATAAATTCCCTAACGCCACTGCGCAGTTAAATTCAAAACTTCTACCGACCGGCCACTCGTCTCTTCGAGACCAACAAAAAAAACCACTCAACTATGGGGAGCGAAATAAACAGGGGGCGCACCCCACAACTCCCACCACCACCTTACCGCCGAGGAGACCCCCTCGGGGGCTCCCCCCCGGGCCCTTTTCAAACCCCCCCCACCCCCCCCGGGGGCTCCCCCCCCCCCCTCCTCGGGGAAAAAAAATTCATGCGGGCCCCTGTTGAGTCCTCACTCTCCCTCGGGGCCCCCAAGGCCGGATGATGCGAAACATTGAGGGCCCTAAAGGCAGTCCCCCCTATGCCTTAAGAAGACCAGGAAAACCGCTGAAAAAAATAATATAAAAAAAACGTCAAGGGCCTTTAAAAAACCTTCGCGCAAGATCCGACTACCCAGTCCCCCTCCAAATAAAAAGAAGCCCCTCCTAAAGCGGGAGTCCAGGAGAGACGGGGAAAGGGAAAGGGCCAAAAAAACCCTCAACCAATTTTTTTTTTTAAGAGATATGCAGGTTTGGGGAATAACTAAAAATTTTATACTAATAACTTTTTTCGTACTACAATGGAATTGAGGGTTTCATCTCTTAAGGAAATTAAAAAACAAATTCTTCCCTGCAACCTTTTATCTTGTGTTTTGCAGGAACCCCTTCCGCCAAATACAACCCGATGCTTTGTGGGTACATGTCATCTACCGACAACCTTTTTTGATCGGGCAGCAGGTGTGGGTAATTTGCCAACAATATATATCACAAAAAATTTTCATGTTTTCCCTTTTTTAGCTCCCCCCCCGCACGGGGGTTTTGAATACCCCCCGTAACCCCCGCTTTCGTAAAACGCTAAAAAGGGGGGGCTTCTTAGGGGTACCTCGTGTGGACAAACCTATCCAATCTTTCCTTTACATCATTTTCTTCTTTCCCTTTACTTTCCACTTTTTTTTACTCTTCCCCCTCGCTTTATCTATCCTTACCCCTTTTTTTCCTTCCCCCCCCCGTTCATCCTGCACAGAGGGGTTTTGGGCCCTTTCCCGGGCGAACCTTGGGGAAAAAACCCGCTCTTTTCTTTATTTTTGGGTACCATGCCTTACTCCCAAGAAAGTGCGCCGGGTTTTAATTCTTGGGAAAGGGCCCTTTGGGGTAAACCGGGGACCCCCCCTTGAAAAAGACCGTTTCGTTCAGAGGCCCCGTAAAAATTAGCACTTCCTGCTAACTTCTCTACCCTCCCCGGCGATGCCCCATATAAAGGGTTTCATTCTACGCGAAGGGAGCCTCTCGTCAAAGGGTTTTAACGGGGCCCTTTTTGGGGTAAACCAAGGGGATCAACCTTCTACATCCGATATTTTTGCGGGGTTTCCCCCCACTCATAAGATTAATTTCACAGCGACACCTTACGTCCGCTAAAACCGTACGCCAATTCCGCTGGCATCCACTGCCCCCCCCCGGGGCCGTAAAAAGAAAGGGGGGGCAAAGGGGTAAGGCCGTCCCCCCCTTTTATGAAAAGCCGGGAAGGGGGGCCCCCAGCCCCCCCTTCCGGGTGATGTTCGAGGGGATAAAGTGAAGATCTGAAACGGTACCCCATTTACCCCAAAGGTGAAAATAGCACGAAATCGAATCTCATAAAAACTCGTGAGGGCACCCCATGATTTCGACCACGACGACACAATCTTCAAAAAATGGCCACTCCAAAACCGTTACAAACGACTCATATACCTGAAGGGAACCTCACGGGTTCCCAAATTAGAAAGGGAGGGACTTGTTATGACCTCGACGGTAGGCATTGGGGAAATCTTGGGGATTTTCCCCTCAGCATTCACCGGTCTACCGTATCTTTACCAAAAAAGAAGGGACAAGAAAAGAAAGGGAACTAATCCCCCCTTTTTGCGACTCCACCCTTCCAAAGTCCGAGCAGGCTTCCACCTCAGGGCCCCGGGCCAAATGCCCCAAACCCTCGGCGCTGTTTTCATGCCGGGAATTTTGGGCAACAACTGGAGCCGGGGTAGCCAAACCTTGGGGGATTGTGGACAGGGGGCTCACGAAACCCCAGCATCTCCAAATACTGCTCAACTGCAAGGTCCGTTTCCGCCTTTCCGGCCTTCCAAAAGGGAATAAGAAAAATCCCTGGAATACAATCGAAAAGAAGATCCATATGCCCAGGCACGCAAAATACATCAATTAAAGCCCCTTTTAAAACTTCAATACCGGATTTCAGTCAAAATAAAACTGTCCCAATCCTTTGGCATTTTAATATTCAACGAGCCAACGCAAACCGTGCCTTTTGGCCCCTTTCTCGAACATTTATTTTTAAATTCCGCGCCAATTTCTGTGGCCCCTACTTTTTTAAAGGGACCAAAACCGCCACAAAACGTCTCCCCCACCTAACCCCCCGGGGAGACCTCCCGGGGAACCCCCCGACCCACCTGGGGGAAAAACCCCCGACCCCTGGGGAAACCCCCCCGGGGCCCGCCTGGGGGCAAAAGGGACCCCCCTCTATCGCCCAATTGGGACCTTTTTCCGCAACGCCGCACACAATCAAATTTTTCGCAGCGAAACCACACTTAAAGGGGAAATGACGCTTCAAACCGGGGAAAAACCCCCCTACCATTCACCCATCCGAAGGGAGACCCCCTCAGCGGTTTTCGCCACTGGGGGGGGGGGATTCGCCGTGGGGATCGACTCTAATCTTTACCCTACTTGCCCAGGGGGGACCTCGTAGGTACCCACCCCGGGCCCCTTTCAAAGGACCCCCCTTACAATAAATTTAAAGCCAAAATGTGCAAGAAATTTTTAAAAATGCTTTTAAATTTTGAAAAAGAAGCCCAAACGGAATCCTCAAACAAACAAGTCAAGCCCCACCCTGACCACTCTAAAACCTAACCCCCAAAAGCCCCCCCTCCATCGCAAATCGCACCGATCGCACTTAACTAACCTTAAAAAAAGGCGATTATTATCTCTAAAAAAACTTATTACCAACTATTACCTGACTTTTTTCCCTTCTTCCACGCGCGCAAACCCAAAGCACCATAGTTTTCGGGGGTCTCCCCCCATCTCCGCCCCTAAGGGGCCCCAAAACCTCCCCCAAATATCTTCCCCCCCTTTCGAACCGCCCCGCAACACAGCACTCCCACATCCTCTACGCCACAGGCCTCGCACCCGGGGTTCTCCTTTCAGGCGAAGCCGTGAATTTTCCATTGAATTCCCATGTCCGGTGATACTGCGTAGATAGGGGTTGGCCCGACCCACCACTCTCCACCTACCTCACAGAGGGCCAAAAAAAGTAATCTCCCTGCCTTTCGTAAAACCTTCCCCCCTCGCCCCCCACAACGATCTGCCGCGCTTTCTCCTCTTTTCTCCAGGCCCAGGCCTTTCTTCTTTGCCCATAAATCTCCCTCTCTCTAACACAGCTATGGGCGCACTCCTCAAACAAGGGGAAAGGGCATCGAAAAGAAACTATAACCCTATCACCGAATAAAAAAACCCTCTGTCACGTCAAAGGATGACTCGCTGCTGCCGACCCCAACGACCCACACCACACATCCGAGGTCACACCGACTCCCTGGGGCCTTTACATCTTCCTTATTTACAAAGCCATCCCCAGGGGTCCTTAAACCGGAAATCTCCCAAACCCGCCTTCGCCACTCCCCGGACATCCTAAATGATCATTAAAAAAAAAAAACCCTCACTAAAAAACACCCAATACCTTTTACCCAACAATCCATTCCGCCGCCCATTGCCCGTGGATGCCTCATCGCTGATTCTCCCTTAAAAGGGTCACTTCCTTTTCGCCCCGAAAGGGACCGACCTTCACTCCCCACTCGAACCCCGTCCCACCGATATCCCTTTCGCTTCCAACTCAATCCGGGTTTTTTACCCTGACGGTACGGGCCCGCTGCATGGGCGTACTGCTAACCCATCTCTAAACTGAAATCCAAAACATCGAATATTATAACCACAAACCCGGGACCCAGCACCGACCCCGGGGGCCCCTGGTCAGGCCCCTTAAACCGACCCGGGCTCTCCAATCAGACCATCGTCCGATTCCAAAAAAACCCTTCCCCACCTCAACAGATTCCGGGGACATCTCTTTTCTTCTCACTTCTCCAAGATCCCGGGCCACCACGCTTCGAAGGCCCGAAAATTCCAAAAGAGGGCAAACGATCGACAGCCCCACCCAGAGTTCCGAAGTACCCTCCCAACGCCACATGCTTTTCCGGGGAAAAACCCCATACTTCGATCTCAAGCACATCATTTACCTGTTGTACCCCAGAGTCCAGACAAAGCTTCTCCACCCCTTTACCAGCATTTTGACAAAGCAAGGGCCGATAAGATTTTGGGGTCCGTGGGGCCCCCGGTCCGGGTATTCAAACCCCCTCTCCTTTTTCCACGGGGGGGGAAACCCCTCCACACATCTTTCAAACCACAATAATCAAAACACGTCCAGACTTCTTCACCATCTCCGCCGTCAAATCCAAACCGGGGGCCTTCTTTTTACGGCAACTTCGACCGCGTTTTTACCCCCCCTATTAAAGAGGGGGACACCCACCCTCGTATCCTCCGTACCTCCGCTCTCAATCCTATCCACCGGTGCCCAGGGGCGGGGGTCATCATGGGGGACGATACCCTCACACCGCCCCGCAGTCCGCAACATCACTTAACAAACCCCACCCAACCCCCACCACACCTGCCCTGTCGTCCTTTAAACCCTTTAAACTTGTAACCAACCCCCCAGGGGCCCTTTACCTTGCGGGAACAACCCCTCCACTTGCTCCTTGGCTGCCTCACCACCAACGTAACGTTCCTGCCTGGCGTTTTCCCTCCCCCTCCTCATCCTCTCCTCCTCCTCCGGGCCCGAGCCACCACCTTCTTTTTCCTCAGCACTCCAGTCCCCCAGGGGCCCCTTCCCCATCCTCTTTACCCCATCGAGCGATCGCGGCTGACTCCCGCTCGGGGCCCCGCCCTTCCACATGTCGTTGAGGCCTCACCCCCCATCTCTCCCCAGTTCTCCTATACCCCTCCATCACGGGGCCCAACAAAATCTTTTCCTAGGCCGCCCATGCAGGACTTCTCCCGACGCCCCAACCAAAGGTGAGGGGTTTTACGCTGCTGCGCCTTCTGAAACACCCCAATTCCTTATTAGTCACCCCACCCCCCCGTCGCGAAGGTCACTCGATTTTGGTGCCCCTACCAACTGCCCGTCGTACCCGTAAACTCCGCCCCTTTGGGCGATTTTGAGTCCCCTCCGCTCAAGGCCCCAGCCCGAAACCTCCCGTCCTACTCCGCTGTACAACACCGATTTGGGCGTTCGTCCCCCTACGTGATTTCCCCCCCCTAAGGCTGCAGCCACCCGAGATGGCCGATTGCCCATATCTCTGTGCCTGAAAAAAACAAACACAAAAACCAACCCAACCCCTCCACTTACCGGGGCACAGTAACACTCATTAAGAGAGGGGCAAAAAACATACATCGTACCACCCGTCATATAATCGCACCCCAAACCGGGTTACCGTCCCGCTAACCACCTACCCCCCCCCCCCTTTGGAACAACACCTTTCCCGGGGAATGGGGCTCCTGCAGACCAGAAATTTTCCCCCCTCCCGAGGTCCCCTCATCTATCGTGACCAGTAGGGACCGTAGCGTTGACTGCAAACATTTAAACAAATTTTCGGTTTATCCTTTCTGCACGCCCTCGCATAACGGGGCATCAGGGTCACTTACCGCGGGGCATGAGTTTACCAAACCCCAAATCAGTTCAGCACTTCGCTGCACCCTTTCCTGGGCCTGCTTTTGGGTTTTTCCCCGGGCCCATGCAGCGACCCCCTCGAGACCTGCAAACTTGGCGATTGCCCGAAGCCTGGCACTTTACCCCGGGGAACCGAGTTGTAGTCCTTCAGTCTCAAAGCCCACTGATTAACCCGTTCGCTCCTGACCTGTTCCTGATCCCCCGCACACCCCCGGGACCCAGGTTTTCTGCGGTCCTTTCGGCCAACCTGAAGTCTTGCCGAATCCCTTGTCAAACCCTCCTTAGTCATCTCGCCATCTTTTTCGCCCCACGCTTCCCTCACTTCCCCTCCTCATCCCTACCAATCATATTCAAACCCTTTGGGGTTACCCACCTTAGGATTCTCGACCCCACCCTACCTTTTACCTCTCCTCTAGAAAACCCCCGGGAACCCTTTCCCCTTTCTCCACCAAGACCCCGCCTTTTTCCAATTTTCCCTCAGTTGCGGACCTTGATGCCCGCAGCCCCGGGTTACAGACTCAGCAACTTCCCTTTGGGTCTCGCTCTCTCTTGGACTCCTTTCCTCCAAAAGGGGATGCCTTAGGTCTCTGGGTTATCCTCCCTGCTTCCCCGTAAACTTGGGAGCCTCGGGGGCTTGGGCTGCTTTTGGCCCCGCCTCCCGCACCCTTCCGGGGGTAACCCCACCGGGGACCTCCATTCTGCTCTTCATCCTCCAAACGCATAGAATCAAAAAAAACCCCCCACACAGCCCTTCAACAACCCCATTACCTCTCCCTCATCTCCTTTTTCCCCCTGGGGCGACCCCAAAAAGGGGCCACCTCCTGGGCGGGGGACTCCAACACCCCGATCTCCCCCGGGCTGGCGCGGGGTCCGCCTGTCCCACATACGCCCCCTCTTGCCCACGAGGGAGCCGATCACCTCTCCAGCCGCTACACACCGCTGTCCCTTTGAACCCGCCCGGGGCATTAAAACAAGGGGGCCGTTGTTTACCCCCACATCCACCTCTGGGGTTCCCGGGGGTGGGGGCAGTTCGGAACAGTTGAGGGCCCAACGACCCCGGGGCCTGAAAAGACCAGCGAAGACCGCCGAAAAATTTTTTTTTTAAAAAAGCGTCGAAGGCCTTAAAGCCTTCGAACAAGGGTCAACACCCTCCTCCAAAAAAACCGAAGCCTCTCCTGAAGCGAGAGAAAAAGGAAGACTGGGGAAAGGGAAAGGGCCCAAAAAAAGGCCTCAAAAAAATTTTTTTTTCTTTAAAAACGAAATGGGTTCGAGGGTAATTAAATTTCATACTAATAACTTATGTCGCCCACACAATGGAATTTTAGGGTTTCTAGCCGGTAGAAAATCAAACAAAAATTTCTCCTGCACCTTCCCTCTTGCTTCAGAGACCCACTTCCGCCCAACTGACAACCCATCTTTTGGGGGACAGGGGATCTACCGACAACCTTTCTTTTTACGGGGTAGCGGAGGTGTGGCTATATTTGCAAAGTACTATTACAAAGAAAAATTTAAAAATTTTTTTTGATCTCCAATGATTGCGTCAAGTCTCCCTTCCTATAGGAACCGAAAAGCGCATCTACCCTCCCGCCAGGGGAACGTGTTTCCAAGAGGACACAAGGCCCTCTTTATCAACTTCCCCCCCTATTCCCTTTGGGATTAAAACGGCATAACCTGGTGTGGGGGGTAATTTTTCAGACGCCCGCGGGGGATTTGAGGTAAACTTCTCGGAAACCTGGGGTTAATGAACACCGGACCCAGCCACTTCTCCACTTTTAAAGGTGTATCCTCGCCATCGACCTACCCTATGTAGCCCCGGGGGTTGCTGCTCACTACTTTGGGGGGTTCACTCGGACCTATTGGGAGCCATTTCCCACTGCTTCAAAAATCCCAAATTCCCCCTACACACGGTTACCCCAAAGGGTTCTTAAACGTGCTAACTGGATAAATTCCGCACTCGCCGTATTCGACAACCCCATTTTCCCGACGTCGAGTAAAGGGTGGGGAAATTTACTTCACGGGCAAACCGGCAGGGCATCCATCCCAAATCCTCGCCAAAACCCCCCACCGTCCTGTTCCCTGGTGGGGAAAAAGTTTCCCACTTTTTATTTCCCAAACCCCCGAAAGCCCTCGTATCTTCAATCACGTCCACTTTGGAAATCGGAGTCATTCCGATTCTACTGCTAACTCGCCTTATTATTAGAAACAAAAGTCTTGGGGACATTTATTTCTACCATTTTATTTCCACTCCCCAACCAAGGGGTTTTGGGTCAAAATTCGTAAAATATATACAAAAAACCATTTATAATATACCCGCACCATGTCTAACTTCACAATCTCCTCCCCCCATAGCGCCAATTATTGGGGGCCCATTTCGCCCCAATTCTAGCACGCGGCTACTCTAACGATTCGGGTTCATAACGCAGCATCACGCCTTACTATTGATTTTCCAAAGTCGGGGGGGATTTAACTCCCCCCTTTTCTAAAGAGGGAAATTTCCCATGCCCCGCCCAGGGGGGCAATACACTTCTGGGCCCGACAATCCATTACGAAAATTTCCCAAATGCCCCCGCTGGACGGGGTTCCCCTTAAAACCCTACAATTGGTTTGGGGAACTCGTCAATTCCCAAACGTGGGGGCAAAACCCTTATCCCAATATATAAAAGGGGAAAATAATTAACCAACTAGTTTAATAACCGTACCTTAAAATATTTGTATCAAAATATAGAAAAATATCAATAAAAATTTATAGTATCTAGAATCCCGCAATCTACTATCCAAAAGCAAGTGGGTTTTGCCTAACCGATCCACGGGGATCACCTTTCGCCTTTAAAAAACTCGGACCTTTCCCCATAAACAGCACCCTTGGCTGTCTTTTTTTATTTTAAAGGCTTCCCACCCCCTGGGGGTACGGCATTTTAAAACCATGTTTAATTGGGGGTCCTGGGGGAAACCCCCCTATTTTTTTTATCTAATTTTTTTCTGATAACACTTCCGGGAATTAAACAAAACCTATCCATATTTTATTCAAGAAAAAAGGGGGGCCCGGGGAAATTTTTAACACACTTATTCGCTATCCGATAAATAGCACGTGGCAACGTGCACGCCTTCCGTTATGCTTTTTTGGATGACACCAATTTTTTGCATTAACAATCTCCACAGGGGGAACGCAATACAACTCGCTGAAAAAAATCTATGGGTTTGGGGATCCGTAAAGGGTTTCGTTTCCGCGGCCAAGACGACGTCGTCACTTCCAAGATTTCTGGAATAAGCCACCCCCAAAATTTAAAGAACAAATTGTTTTACCCTTCCCGAACCTAAGGTTCCTGGGACTTTTATTTTGATTTTAAACTAACTTGATCCCCCCATCAAAAACCTGAAAACGAGGGGATTTAAACTTTTAATTTACTTAAATTTAGTGGTCCTCTTTTGGGGGCTGGGTAGGGGAAACCTTTATGCTCTTAAAGCCTTGGGGAGATCAAAACTTATTAACGGCAGTTTTGTATAGGGTTTTCCCCAGACCCCCGGCGTTTAAAAATCTCATACGTCCCCCCAGCTGCATTTTACTGGCTACTGGTGCTTTTTGTACCAGTCCATCGTCACATCTGTGCTACCCGGTACCCCCTCTTTCTTACCGCGTCTTACCTCCTGGCATCTTCGTGTCGAAACTCATTTCATGCCAAATAATTTGCTTACCGCCCTTATTTCTCCCCTAACCGTTCGTATGAAACTAAAAAGCTATACAAGCCGGTTGGGAACCGGGTCTATCTGTTTTCGACACTTGGGGTACCTCAAACTATCCCCCATCACCATCAGTTTCTCCCTGGGAAAAACCCCTCCGAAATGCCTTTTATCTTGCCAAGTTCCCTAAAACACCCCCCCAAACTTTTTTTTTATGGGGACTTTAATGACTCCCTCTCCACCCTTTCACAATTTTAGCGCATCTACACTGAGGCTTAAAACTGGATCTCCTGGGATGGCTTTTGTTTTTGAAGGATCCCAAATTTTAAATTTGTTTACCTAATGAAAAAATTTTTTCAGCAATTAAATTTTCCATTTTTTAAATCTTTGGTTTTTTTACCGAATGCACCTTTTTGTCCCATCTGCACGGATTCCATAGTGCATTTGCATTGTCCACCTCTCCGGAATCCTCTCGTGCAATATTCACGAACAAAAATTTAAAAATTGATTCATTAAGCACCCGGCCCCCTTTTTTCGGGTTCCGGGCACCTGGTTCCCCGGAAATGAACTCGGACCAGCACCAAAGGGACACGTATCCTCCGGGGGCGAGTTTGGGGGTCATTTTTAGATTAAAGGGGTTTTTGGGGGGAGCTTAAAACCCCCTGGCACAGCATGGGGGTCGACCCCTCCAACAACTGCGGGCCATAGGGGGGGTTGTCGCGTCCCCTTTATACAAATTAGAAGAAAGGCATCGTGACGAGACCCCTCCATACGCATTGACCCAATTTTTTTTCAAGAGGGGGTCCACCCCATTTTGATTTTGGGGTACTCCCCTTAAATGTGCTCAAATTTTGTGGGTGCGCAAACTACCCCCACCGTCTGGGCCCTTATTTTTTAAAGGGACTTACGTTTTTTTTACGCGATAGTCATGGGGTATTTTTTTACTCCTTTTTTAAACCCAGCGATCTTTTTTAAGCCCTTTTATCACTTTTTTTAAATGGCCCTTTTGGGTAAATCTCATATTTAAATCTTTTAACAGTTTTATTACAAAATTAAAAGGTTTTGTCTTTTTTAAAGTATTTTCATTTTAACATGTTTTTTCTTTTTAACGTTTATATTTTAATATTTGTTTTTTCTTTTTATTTGGGGTAACACTTTGGGTTTTTTTTACAGGTTAAACACTTTAATTTTTAACCCAAAATCCATTTAGCCTCCTAGGAGGGGCTCAATGGGGAATGTTTTATCTTTTCCCCCATGGGGTTTTAAATGTTTTTATATTTTTTTAAGCCCAATGACCTAATTTCATGGGGTTTAAAAACCCCAAAAAATAATAATAATAATAATAAACTCCGTAAACAATAGTTTGGCCTCTAATTTTTTCGTTTCTCGCGGGGCCCAAAACACTGTCGTCCACTTCCCTAGATTTTCTGGAATCGCCCCCCCCAATATTTTAATGAAAAACGTTGTTTTACCTTCTCCGAACCCCAAGGTTCCTGGGACTTTATTCGATTTTAAACTAAATGGATCCCCCCCATCAAAACCTGAAAGCAGGGTATTAAAAACTTTTAATTTACTTAAATTTTAGTGGTCGCCTTGGGGGCTGATAGGGGAAACCCTTTATCTCCTAAACCTTTTAGATCAAAACTTTATTTCGGCAGTTTTTTATATTTCCGCTAGAAACCCCCGCGTAAAAATGCCGAACGTCCACCTCTGGGATTCGACTGGCTACTGGGGCTTTTCGTACCCTCCCTCGTCGCATCGTGGGTACGCCGGTGAGCCCCTCTTTTTTACCGGGGGTCTTACCTCTTGGGATCTTAGTCGAAACTGCATTCATGCCCAAAAAATGTTGTTACCGCCCTGTATTTCATCCCCCTAACCGGTCTTTTTTAGAAACTAAAGGGATACAACCGTTGGAACCGGGGGACGGTTTTCGCACGGGGGGATAGCCCCGCCAAGGCTATCCCCCCACACCAGTCAGTTTCTCCCGGAAAATACCCCCCGAAATGCCATTTTTTATCTCCAATTCCCTAAAGCGACCACCCCCCCAAAATTTTATAAAAAAGGACTTTTAATGACCCTCCCACCGCTTTTTACCGGATTAGGCATCTACACTGATGGCCAAATCGGATCTCCTGGAGCTTTTTTTGGAAGATCCAAATTTTAAAATTTGGGGTTTCCAAGAAACCCGTGTTTACAGCTAATTTTATGCCCCTTTTTAAATCTTTTTGGTTTTGTTTTCCGAATAGTACCGTCGTCCTCTCCACGGATTCCCTATCTATGTTTCATTGTCCACTCTCTACTCGGGAACCTCTCGTGGAGATTCACAACAAATTTTTAAAATTTATTTATTAACACCCGGCCCCCTTTTGCTGATTTCCTGGGCACCTGGTCTCCAGGGAAAGAAAGGCGGGACCACACCAGGGGGCAGCACTATGCCCCGGACAGTCTGGGTGTCAAGTTTTTAGTTTTGGTTTTTCGCTGGATCTTTTCGCACCCGGGACGACATGGTCTCGACCCCTCTCAAAAGCTGCGGTCCACAGGGGGGGTGTCCGATGGCCCTCTTTATACGAAAGCTAGAAGAGAGGAGTCATCGTGACGAACCCGCGTCGGCATACTTAATTGACCCATAGTTTTTTACTAAAGGGGGGCCACCCCCATTGGAGTTTTGTGAAAACCCCCCTTTTTGCCACATTTTGGGGAGGGCGCAAAAACCCCTACCCTGGGTCCCTTTATTTTTAAAGGGGACTTACGTTTTTATTTCCGATAGTCGGGGGGGTTTTTTTTTACTCCGTTTTAACACGAGGCGGGTCTTTTTAATCCCTTTGAGTCATTTTTAAAAGGGCTCTTTTTATATAAACTCATATGGACTTTTTAACGGTTTTATTACAAATTTTAAAATTTTTTTTTGTCTTTTTTTAAAGCATTTTCATTTTTCATTTTTGTCTTTTAACGGTTTTATTTTTAAAATTTTGTTTTTCTTTTTATTATATACACTTGTGGTTTTTTTTTTCATGTACACTTTAATTTTTACCAAATCCAATTGACACTCCTATGGGGTCTCAAATGGGGAAGTTTTTTTCTCTTTCCCCTATGGGATCTTATTTGTTTTTTAAAATATTTTAAGGGCCCCAATACCTAGATTTGATGGGGGCCCTTTAAAAAAAATAAAAAAAAAATAATAACTCGTTTTTCCCTCCCAATTCCTGCCGAGTCTCCCTTTTTTTAATACATAGCTGCATATACCCCCCCATAACGTATTTTGAAAGGGGTTTTAAGGCCCCTTTAGCAACTCCCCCCCCTAACATCTTTGGGGGGCTTAAAACCATAACCTGGTTGGGATCTAATTTTAAAAGAGCCCGCGGAGGGTGGGAAGGTATTTTTGTCTCGGGGAAACCCGGTCTAAGAACCCGGGACCCCGACAACTTTCCACTTTTAATGGGTTATCCTCTCCATCACCTACAATTAGCCCTACGCCCATCTTTCCCTTTTGGGGTCCATAGGGCCCATTTGGGAACGACACTTCCCTATACTGCTTTCCCCCCTCCAAATTTCCCCAAGTACAGAACGAGTTCCCAATGGTATTAAACGTCCGACTGGGATAAATTCCGCAGCTCCCGTTTTCCACAACCCCCTTTTCCCGACGTCGATTTAAGACGATTTTTTACTTCGACGGTCACCCGGGCGGAAAGGGGCCTCCACCCAAATCCCGCCAAACCCCCGCGCCCCGTCCCGTTCCCGGGTGGAGCGGGGAGTTCTTGGCTTTTTTCTGACCGTCGAAGGGGCCCTACTCTTTTTCACCACTCCTATTTTGGAAACCTGGAGTCATTCCGGATTCTACGTCTCAGCTCGCCGAACTTCTAAAGCAAAAAGCTTAGAAAATTTTTTTTAAACCCCTTTACAAACCCCCCCCCACAACTAATTTGGGGGATAATAACATAAATTACTAATAGCAAAATTCCAATAACAATATACCTCCCTCATGCTAACGGCACGTTCTCCCCCCGAGGGGTTTAATGTTTTTGGACTCAGTTCCGTTTTTCTACACTGCGAGCACCAAACGTTCGCAGTTTAAACGGAAAACGAGCGCCTGCTTTGTTTTTGGTCGAAGTGGGGGGGGGGGGGGGGGGGGGGAATTTAACTCCCCCTTACCAATATAACGACCTTCCCCCCTGCCCACACACCTCGGCCCAGACACATTCATTATGAGTTTTGCGCAGCTGCCCCCTCCGACACATTTTTTTAACCCCTCATAATATTTTTGGGAACTCACATTCCCCCACATGGAGCAAGAAACCTTATCCCTAATTAAAATGCAAAGAAAATTAAACCCAAACTCTAAACCAAGTTTTAACTAGTTGTTTGTGAAAAATAGGGAAAAAAAAAAAATAACGACTTAAATTTTAGAACCCCGAAAATCTGCAATCTAATATTCGGGGGGGTTTTTTCGCCGTAACCAAAATCCACGGGGGATCCCTTTGTCCGTCTAGAGACGCTATTCGGACGTTTTCTCCATAAGCAGAAACTTCGGGGTGTTTCTTCGATCGGAAAACGTACGACCCCAACCGGCACGCATTTTGAAAACATTTTTAAATTTGGGGGGTTTTCGGGGAAACCTTCCTTTTTTTATATCTAATTTTATTCGGAAGCACTTCCGAAAGGGTTAAATAACACTTATCCAATTTTATTCAAAAAAAGGGGGTCCTCATATATTCTGACTGTACTTGTTCGCATCGCGAAAAATATAGTACAACTGCGCTCCCTTTTTCGTCATGCCCTTTTGTGATGAAAACGAAATTTTTATTGCAGTTTCACAAGTCCCCACGGGGCGAACGACAGAAAACGGTGAACAATCTTTGTTCGGGGCACGCGAAGGGTTTTCCTTCTCTGCACCCAAACAGGGTCTCCACTTCCATAATTAGCAATACAGCCACCCCAAATTTAATGAAAAAATTGTTTTACCTGCTCCGAGACCTAATTTCCGGGGACTTTTTTTCGTTTTAAACTAACTTACCCCCACATCAAAGACCAAAGCGAGGTTTAAACTTTGAATTTACTTAAATTGTATGTCGCCTTGGGGGCATAGGGAAAAACCCTTATCCCTATAACCTGGGGAATCAAAACTTTATTACGGGAGTTTTTTTTTTTAAGGTTCCGCTAACCCTCGGGGTTAAAAATGCTCGATAGCGCCACCCGCTGGGATTCGACTGCTACTGTGCTTTTCGACCATCCCCTCCACATCTGTCCGCGCCGTAGCCCCCCTTCTCCGCGGTCTTACCTCGGCATCTTACTTCAAACTGCATTGCAGCCAAAAAATTTTCTTACCGCCCTGTATTTTTATCCCCCTAAACCCTTCTTGTATGAAACTAAAAGGGGTAGTACAAGGCCGTTGGGAACCGGATTTTCGGTTTTCGACATGTGGAAATCCCCAAAAGGGTATCCCCACACACCAGGGCATTTCTCCCTGGGAAAATACGCCCTCCAAAGCATTTTTTACTGCCAAGTTCCCTAAAGCGACCACCCCCAAAATTTTTATAGAGAGGACTTTAATACCCTCTCCACCCTTTCACGGGTTTAAGCTCTACACTGTCCTAAATCGGATCTCCGTGGGATTCTTTTGTTGGGAAGGGCCAATTTTAAATTTGGGTTTTCCAATGAAAACCCTGTTTTTACAGCTAATTATATCCCTTTTTAAAACTTTTGTTTTTTTACCGAAGAGTCACCGTTTTTGTCCTCCTGCACGGGTTCCCTATTAGGGGCATTGTCCACTCTCTAAATCGGAATCCCCTCCCGGGAGATATTCCGAACAAATTTTTTAAAAATTTATTCATTAACACCCGGTCCCTTTGTTGGATTTCCGGGCACGCTGGGCTTTCCCGGGAAAGAAATGCGACCCCGCACCAAGGGGGCACCGTATTCCTCCCGGGGGGTTTGGGGGTCATGTTTGAACAAAGGGGTTTTGTTCGGGGAGTCTTACCACTCACACATGGGGCCACCCCCGCTCAAACAAGCTCGGCCACAGGGGCGGGGTTTCCGTCCTCTTTTATACGAAATCTAAAAAGAGGGGGTCTGGACAGACCCGCTCGGGGAACTTCATTTACCCAAATTTTTTACTAAAGGGGGTCCACCCCCAGGGGTATTTTTGTGATACTCCCCTTTGTTATCACATTTTTGGGGAGTGCGCAAACTACCCACCCTCTCTTATTTTTTAAAGGGGACTTATTTTTTATTACCGATGGCGGATGGGGTTTTTTTGTTTACTTTCCCTTTTATACCCACGGACTTTTTTTTCCATTTATCAAATTTATAAATCCTTTTGATATTACTCATATTTAATCTTTTTAAGGTTTTTTTTTACAATTTTTAAAAGTTGTTTTGTCTTTTTAACGATTTCATTTTTTCAGTTTTGTCTTTTAACTTTATATTTTATAGTTTTTTTGTCTTTTTATTGGGGGATACACTTTTTTTTTTTTACATGTATCACTTAATTTATACCAAATCCATTTTACACCTTGGAATTTTAATGGGAATTTTTTCTTTTCCCCTATGGGGATTTTATTATTTTTTTAATATATTTCAAGGGCCCCAATACCTAGATGTTCGATGGGGCCCTTTTAAAACCCCAAAAAAAATAAAATAATAATATTTAGTATACACCTGTGGTTTTTTTTAGCAGGGTTTTTACCAATTTTATTTGACCCCTTTGAGCACCCTATGGGTGTTCATGGGAAAATTAATCTCCCCCTACGGGGTTTTATTATGTTTTTAAAAATATTCAAGGCCCTAATAAACCCCGATTTCGAGGGGCCCCTAAACCACAATAATAATAATAAAACCTCCCCTTTTAACCCCCTTCCCTTGTTCTTATCTCCTTCCCGTTAATACCCCCGGGCCCTTCACCCAAAACTTCATCCGTTGTTTCCACTCTTTCGCCTTTTGTTCACTTCTGTTTTTGTTGTTGAGGAGACTTTGGGCCCCCCCTCCTCGGGAACCTCCCTCTTCCCCTTCAATTTTGATACACCCTTCATATTTCCCTGCGGGGAACCTCACACACCCCTCGCACATTTCTTAACACATTTTGGTTTACGCCGTTGGGCACCTGATACAGGGGGGAAGACGCGCCCGCCGAATCTCCGGTGGACCCAAACCTTCCATCCTAAAACTCATTCCCCGGCCAAAGCTGTTCCATCCCACGCATATGTCGTCACCAATAATGCTCCCCTTTTTCCCAGTATTAGGTAGGGGCGCTCTTCTGGTTGAGATCACTTTCACCCCTTTGCCCCCCAAGATTTTACAGGGTCCTTGAAATACTCCTCCACTCCATCCATAGTAGCTCCAGGACTGCAATATTGCCCCTTCCGAGCCATATCTTTTCCAACGCTAAAATACAAACATTCCTTAACACCCTGTAGAAGACACCGTTTGAGTCTCAGATCCCCGCCATACTCCTAGGCCAAACTCCACCACCGCAAGTGGACCCCCCTTTGAACCTTCTTTCGAGATTCTGTAAGCCTCCGAAAATAACATCTCGAGGACGATTCATTCTTTTTCATATACAGTTACATATATCCCCTCTCCCTGTTGACTGGCATTAGTCTCTCAGGTTCCCTCGGTCCCTTGAATACTGCCTTATGAACCTCATCACAGAGTCATCTTTGGGTTAGGGCTCATGTAGAGCCTGTCACCTTTTTCCATCCTTCTTAGGTTTGGCCCCACCAATCCAATTATAGTCCCTTCTCTTACCACTACCTTTCTCACCCGTACCCCATGTTCTTGCGATCCCCTTTTGCGAAATACCGTCTTTTACGATATCCCGATCAACCCAGATGCCACCACCTCATAATCTCTTAAGCATTTTGACTTCTTCCCCCCGCTCCGCCGCTACCTGGCTATACTCTGTATCTGAGCCCCAGTTCCGTACAGTATGTTCATCCGCCCCATAGCTATACTTAAAACCTCTCCCTAAGTAGCCTTTTTATAAAACTATCAACTGTTTGTGCCTTGTAAAACTCCCTCGTTTCTACAGGTCCCCCGTGTGTCAGAAACTCCAACAGTCCCTTTCCTGAACCCATATACCAACGATGGATTAATTTTTCTCACCGAACAACGTATCGCGTTACATCCTCCGTCGCCATCACTCCATTTTTAAAACAAGAGCCCCCATATCCACCGTTGCAGAGGAATCTTCACCACGCCAGATTATCCCAAAACTCTTCATCTCCGCCTCCTTTATTTTCCCGCCTTCCTTTTCTACCATACCACTCCTATTGGGATTTATTCCCACGCCTCGGCTACGTTCTCCTCCCTCTAAAACTCTCCGCTCTCGCTAGTTCCTCCCCCTTCCGGGGGACAATTCCTGCCCCCTCGACCTTTCCCCTCTCTACTCCCATCTCGGTCCATCCCTGCCTTTTCTCCCCTTCTAGCCGTCCCAGTATTTTGTTAGTACTCTAACCCAAATCCTTGATATCACTGTCCATAGTCCGGTGTCTTTAAAACTGTCTGTCCACAGAAGTTGGTAAAGTCATGCACTCCCTACTATTTGGTGCTTTACATTTGTCCTTCCCCCCATTGTGGGACGGAATGCACTTCCCTACTTTTTCTTTGCAGTCTTTCCTCTCATGGCCGGGCCCGGGCCCCAACTGCCACAAAAAAGATTCCTTCTTAGGACAGTATTTAATCCTGTGGCCGAGGTCCATACTCCGGTGCACCTCGGAACCACCAGGAAGTCTTAACTGAGACACGTGAACCGGAGATAAACTCGCTCCCCCACCAGCATCTGCTTATCTAGGGAGACCTCCACCACATGGTCTGTTACCCTCCTCCCTCTTTTCCCTGTCCTGAAACGGGGTTCGAACCCTGCCATAAATTCCCCCTTAGTGATCCGGCCCTCTAGGTTTTGCAAGTACACAACCTCCTTTAACTCGTCCTCTTTCATGTCCACAGGTACGTCCCTACACTGTTAACCATCCGGGCTCCTTCGTCTGGGCCCTCACACTTTAGTGATTCGATGCCCTTCAACCTTTTCTTTTATTTTGTCTAGGTCAGTCCCGTCCTTTGTTTTCCCCTACAACCGGCTGGCCGGATGGACCGAATGTGAATCCTCTCCTTAGCTGGGTTTATTGTCCCCCTGATCAAATTTGTAAACACTAATTTCCTCACCCTTACTTGATGTGATGAACAACTTTGCCCCCCTGTTAGTCTGGTCCTTTTCTATTCTGGGCCGGAGCGATCCTCTTCCCTGATCCCACGACGATCCTTGGATGTCCCCGCTGCAGCCATCTGCGCAAAGGGGGACGTGCACTTGCACAGCCTCTTCCACCCACTTCCTCTTCTCCTCCTTCCGCAGTCTCTCGTTCTCGGTCTTGAGTTCTTCAAATCTGCCCTCCAACTCTGCAATATCCATAGCAACATTGATGCGAAGTCTCTCATCTTTTGGATGCTGCCCTCTGGCGTCCTCTTCCCCTGTTTCAGCATCTCACATAGCTGACTGAGCCTTTTCGCCCCTTTCCCTTTCTTTCACTCTTTCCCTCTCCTCCCCTCTCACTGACCTGTCGTCTTTCTCTGCTTTCTCGGCTGGCTTTGACTGCCGCTTTTCTTCTTTTTCTTTGCCCCTTTACCTTCCCCAGCCCCCACATCCTCATCTTCCTCCGCAGCCGCTTCTAGGGCCTTTCTGAAAGAAGCTCTCTCTGCCTGGCGTCAAGGCGTGTATTCTTTCACCCTATTTCTTACTCTTCCTCGAAATCCCATACTTCAATACCCCACTCACTGAGCCCTCTTGGAGACAAAGGACTCCCTCTATCGCCCAATTGGGCCCTCTTTCCGCAACGCCGCACACAAGGCAGAGATTTTTCGCAGCGCAACCACGGCTTCAAGGGGCAAGTGACGCTTCAACGAGCCCGGAAAACCCCTCGTATAGCATTCACCCGTATCCGAGAGTATGAGGACCCCCTGCAGCTGGTGTTCGCCACAGGGGAGGGGGGATTCAGCCGTAGGGATCGACACTAAGTCTTACCTTACGTTCCCAGCGGGGACCTCGTGGAGGTACCCACCCCGGGCCCTTCTGAAGGCCGCCTCCGTGCAATGAATTTAAATCCAAAGATTGCAATTTAAATTTTGAAAGAAAAAAAAAATTAAGGCCTAACAAATCCTCAAACAAAGCAAGACTCGACCCAAACGCCCTATCCTGTTACAACCCCTAACCCCTTAACCCCTCCCCCATCACGAACAGCACCTATTGTCAACCAAACCCCTAACGCACATGTCTATTCTAATAATTCATGGTAAAACACAACCTAAATGGGAAAATACATTAGTGTTCTTAACCTATTATACCTCCTATCCGCCGCCCCTTCTTCTTCCTAATCGCCGTCGCATACCTCAGGAAGCACGCGTAGCTCCGGGCATCTCTCACCATCTCCGTCCTCTGCAGCTGATCCCCCCCCTCTAACCTAAGGATTCTCTGTCCGCCTCGAACCGCTCACACAACAGCAGCACGTGCTCCCCCATCCTCGTAGGCTCCACATGCCTCGCAGTCCGGTTCTCCCTCAGCGCGAAGCCGTGAAGTTTCCCCGTTGAAGTTCCCATGTCCGGTGAGGAACTGCGTCACATAGTGGTTGGTGCTAACCCACCCACTCTCCATCCTCTCCTGCACAGAAGGCCAGTACCGATAAGTTTCCCTGCCTTTGACGGACCCGTCCCATCTCCTTGCCAGAGGGCAAGAGAGTCTCTTCGGGAGTTCCTCCTCCTTCTTCCAATCGAGTCCGTTCTTCTTGGCCCAGTAACGCCCAGCCTCTCCCTAACGAGCAGGTCGATGGGCAACACCCCTGCAAAAACGGGCAAAGCATCGTGAGAAACTGTACTGTATCCTTTCGTAACCGCTAAAGTGAAAACCCTCTGTGCCCGAGTAGGATGTCCTGCTGCTGTTGACCTCCATCCGGTCCCCCGCCACACCACGCACCCGTAGGTCAGCATCGACTCCACCAGGGCCCTGTACATCCCCGCAGAGTCGTGAAATCCAGTCCCCAAGAGTCCTCGAGACTCGGATGAGCTTCCCGAACGCCGCCTTCGCCGCACCACAATCATCCTAAAGTGATCATTAAATAAACAATCCCTCACCCAATAGCACACCCAGATACCTGTTTACCCTAACGTAGGCGATATGAGCACCGCCCATTCGCACCGTCGGATGTCTCCTCGCCGAGTGTCTCCCCTTCAACAGCGTCATTTTTCGTCTTTCTATCGAGAAGGTAAGGCGGGCCTCACCCCCCACTCGGTCACCGTCCTCAACGCGTGTTCCGCCCTCGCCTCCACTTCAATCCGCGTGTTCCCTCTGAAAATAGAAGACCGTCGTCTGCGTAGGCGTAGCAGCTGACACCACTCTGAACTGTAATCTCAAGAAGTCATCAAAGATTAGTAGCCACAGGCCGGACCCAGCACCGACCCTGAAGGGGAGCCTGAGTCAGACCTTCACGGGCTCCGTCTGCTCCAGGTACAGCCCAGAGTCCCACGCCTGAAGTAGTCCCTGACCACCTTGTACAGGTTCTTTTGGGTATCCCGTTCTCCTCAGCTTCTCCAAGATCCCCGGCCACCAGGCGCTGTCGAAGGCGCCCGAGATGTCCCAAAATAGATGGCCAACACGTACCGGGAGTCGCTCTCGGAGACGTCGCGAAGGACCCTCTCCAAAGCATCCACCGTTCCCCTTCCGGACGAAACCCATACTGCCGGGCTTAAGCACATCATTTACCTGTATAAATCCCAAGTCTAGAAGCCAGCAGCTTCTCCAGCACCTTACCGAGCACGTTGAGCAAAGTCAACGGTCGGTAGGACTTCGGATCCGTCGGTCCCGTTCCGGCGACTTCACATAAACCTCAGTTCTCCTGCCTTCCCAAGGGCGGGGAAACGACCCTCCACATCATCTGGTTGGGGATCGCCAGCAGATACTCCAGATGCAGCTCCAGGATCCCTTCACGATCTCCGCCCTCAGAAGGTCCAAACCGGGGGCTTTCTTGTTACGGCAGCTTCGGATTGCGTCACGTAGCTTTCCTCCCCATCAAAAGAGGGACATCCCGCTCCAGCAAAAGTCCTCCACCACCTCCTCTCTCACGACCCGTGCCTGTCACTGCCCTGGCCGGATCATCATCTGGAAAATTTACCCTCATCACCGCCCTGAAGTCTCAGCTATGTCGTCTGTAACAAGGGCCATCAACTTTCAGCCCACCACGACCTGCGCCTGCAATGCCTTACCCATGGCGAGCTTGTAAACCAAGCCCCACGGTCCCGGGTTACCTGTGCTGGAGACGAACCCTCTCCACTTGCCTCCTTTGCTCTCCTCACCACCCACACGTAGTCGTTCCTGGCCCTCGCATACGCACGTCCGGCCTCCGCATCCTGCCTCCTTCTCTTTGGGCCGGGTGACCTCCCTCTTCATCCTCATCAGCGCTGGAGTCCCCCGGCAGCCCCTTCCCCAGTTTTCTCACCCTCGGATCGACGGTCGCAGGCAGATCTATCGCCTGCTCGGGGCCCCCGCCCTTCCATCGATGCGTCGATGCCTCGACCCCCCATCTCTCCCCTGAGTTCTCGCTGAAATTTTCCCCAGTCAGGGGGGGTACACAGTATTTGTCCAGGCCGCCCTTTTCTTTGGCTTCCTTCCGTGCGACACCCTCTAAAAGGAATGGGGTTGTGGTCGCACTGCTGCCATCTGACCTCCCCAATTCAAAATTAATCTCCCCACCCCCCTCGTCGCGAAGGTCAAAATCAAGTTGGTGCCTCCCCCAAAACCGCTCCATGTATCTCGCCCCACGGCTCGTTGACGACAACGGTCCCCCCTCCACTCAAAGGCCTTTAGCCATACCTCTGTCGCCGTCGCTCCGAAACCCACACACCGAATTGGTTTTGGCGTCCGCCATGACGATGCCCTTTCCCTTCCCTAGCCTGCAGCACAGTCTGAGATGACCAATGTCAGCTCGAGGGGGTCTTATGCCTGAAAAACAAGACCCCAAAAACACACCCCCAAAACCCCCTCCAGTAACCTAGACACAGCAGCCCCATTTGAAGATGGGCAAGGAACATTACCCCCCCCTGCGGGACGGGTTTAGAATATCCCGAAAAACCCCTTTTGCGTAAGAACGACTAAAAGGGGGGTCTTGCAGACGACCTCGTGTGGGCAAACCATCCTATACTTTCCTTTCACATCATTTTCTTTTCCTTCACTTTCCACTTTTTTTCATCTCCCCCTTCGCTTTATTACCCTTTACCCTTTTTTTCCTTTCCCCCACCGTTCACCCTGCACAGAGCCTTTTTTGTTTTCCCCGTTGACGACCTTGGCAACTAACCCGGGCTCTTTCTGTTTATTTTTGGAAAACCACCCCTTGAGCCCCGAATGAAAGTGCCCCGGGTTTGTAATATCTTGGTAAAAAGGGCCCCTTAGGGATAAAACCCGGGTACCCTACTTGAAAAAGCCCGGCGTTATGAGGGCCCGGGACGTAAAATTAGCACTTTCCCATAACTTGCGGGGTGACCCTCCTCCGGCATCCCATATGAAGGTTGTCATGTCGCTCGTATGGAGCTTCCGTCGAAGAGTTACGGCCCTATGGGAAAAACCCAACTGGGATAAACCTGGGTCTACCGATCCGATTACTTTTTCAGGTTGTCTCCCATCAGAGTTAATTGTACAGCTGACACCTACGTCCGGGCACCTACCCCAAAGTTCCGGGCATTCACTGCCCGGCCCCTCACGGGGCCGAAAAAATGTAAGAGGCAAAAACGGGAAAGGCCCGCCGCCCTGTTTTGATGAAAAGCCAGAAGTGGTGGGCCCCAGCCCCGTTTCCTGGTGAGTCTGGGGTGGATAAAAGTGAAGATCTAAAAAGTTCACCCCCCATTTTCCTCGAAAGAGGAAAAAGGGAGCAGCAAAAAGGGAAGTCTCAAAAGGAAACTCGTGAGGGCCCCATCATGTTTTCAGACCAGACTGACACACAGTTTCAAATATAAGGGCCAATCCCAAAAACCCTTTGAGCAATACACTCATTCCCGGGTAAAGGTGGAACCTCACGGGTTCCCTAAAATGTTTGCAAGGGAGTGGTCCATTTTGTTATGACCCGACTGGTGGGCATTGAGGATATCTGTGAGACTTTCCCCTAGCAGTCCCGAGGTCCCCGTTCATTCCCAAAAAAACGGAAAGAAAAAAGACGGATACGTATATCCTCACATTTGCGACTCCTACCCTCCGAAGGGGTCCGAGAGGTTTCCCCGTTCGGGCCCCGGCCGATGCCCCTAACCCCCGGCCTGTTTCTCCCAGGAATTTGGGCATACGAAGCTGCGTCCCGTGGAAAGCCAACCTGTGCGAATTGGGACAGGAGGCCCCCACGAAAACCATGCGAGTCTCCTAAAACGCGTCAACTGCAAGGGTCCGCATTCCCCCGGGTCTCGGGCCTGTCCAAAATGGAAGGTAAAAAGAAAGCCTGGAGATACAATCTGAAAAGAAACCAAAAGCCAGGCACGCAAGGAATACGATCAATCAAGCCCCGGTATTTCAAACTTCATATCCCGGGATTGTCATCAAAATAAAAAACGTCCAACTCCCATTGCGCATTTTAAATTTTGCAAAAGGACCCAAACGCGACCATGCCATTGGTCTCTTTCGAGCATTTATGTTGTTTCCCGCCCCCAACTTCTGGGGCGCCAAATTTTTTTAAAGGGGGCCCCAAACCCGCCAAACGATCGTCTCCCCCACCAATACCCCGAGAGACCTCCTCGAGAACACCCCCGACCCCGCCTGGGGGAACCCCCCCGAGCCCGCCTCGGGAAAACCCCCCGGGCCCCGTCTGGGGGAACACCCCCGAGCCCCCCGGGGGCATTAAAACAAGGGGGGCCGTTGTTGAGCCTCCACACCCACCCGGGGCTTCCGGGGGTTTTGGGGCGAGTTGCGGAAAAGGGGGGGCCCGCTAAGGCGAGTCCCAGGGTCCTTGAAAAAAGGACCAGCGAGAACCGCCAAAAAATTTTTTTTAAAAAAAGCGTCAAAGGCCCTTTAAAACCTTCGAAAAAGGGATCCGACTACCATCCCCAAAATAACCCGAAGCCTCTCCTGAGCGAGAGGTACAGAAACTGGAAAGGCAAGAGGGCCAAAAAGGGCCCAACAAATTTTTTTTTTAAAGGTATGAAAATGGATTCGAGGATAACTAATTTTTCATCTAATAACTTATGTCGCATACAATGGAATTGTGGGGTTTTCTACTCGTGTAGAGGAAATCAAACTAATAAATTTCCCTGCATCCTTCCATCTTGTCTTGCAGAGACCCACTTCTGCCCAATGCAACCCGATGCTTCGTGGGACGATGGTATCGTACCGACAACCTTTCTTTGATGGGGCTAGGGGAGGTGGGGCTATATTCGCACGAAGCAAATATCACATAAAATTAATATCTTTTTCTGATCCCCAAAGTGATTGCTGTCAGAGTCTCCCCCCTTTGGAGGTAACAATTGCCTTTACCCCCCACCGGGGGGCGTGTTTAAAGGACCCTAGAGGCCCTCTTTATAAAACTTCCCCCCCCTATTCATCTTGGGGACTTTAATGCGCAAAACCTGGTGTGGGGGTCCAAATCATGACGCACGTGGGGGATGGTAAGGATATTTTTGTCACGGGAAACCTGGTTTTTAATGAACACCGGGACCCAGACACACTTCTCCCCCTTTTAAATGGTGTTCTTGCCGACCTGCTCTTGACCCCCGGGATTGCTGCTACTTCCTTTGGGGGGTTCACTGGCATGTGGCAGCGATACTTTCCAATTCGTTTTCAAAAATCCAAGATCCCCCAGTAAGTACGGTACCCCAATGGTTTTAAAACGTGAAAACTGGGATAAAATTCCCGCGGCTCCCCCTTATTCACGAACCCCATTTCCTACGTCGATTTAAGGCTGGGCAATTTACTTCGAAGGGTCAAAACGGGGGGGCGGGGGCACCTCCCTAAATCCTCGAAAAACCCCGCGCCATCCTTTTCCCCTGGTGGAACGGGGTGGGGCTTGCTATTTCACCGCGAAGAGCCCTGCGATCTTTATCACGTCCTACTTCGGAGAATCGGGAGTATTCCGGATTCTACGTGCTAGAGCTCCCCTATTATTCGAGAAAGAGAAAAGTCTTGGAGACAGTTTTTTCACCTTACTTTTTTCCACTCCCACCCCCAAGGTTTGGGACAATATACGTAAATTAAGTGTAACAAAAATTCCATTTAAAATATCCCTGCCCTCATTAACGGTTTGCTTTTCTCCCCCCCTGTGGGGGTCGCCAATGTATTTGGGGTCGATGTTTTGCCGCTTTTCTGCACTGCGATACTCTAACGAGTTTGCGGGGCATAAGCCAGCACGAGCGCCTTACGTTGATTTGGGCCAAAATCGGGGGGGGGATTATAATCCCCCTTTATAAAGAGGGCTTACCCATGCCCCCTCCCAGGCGGGCAATACAACTTTTGGCCCGGATGTAAACCATTTTCAAATGTTGCGCCAACTGTCCCCCTGGACGGGCGTTCCTCTTGACCTCTACAATTTTTGTTTTGGGGAACTCGTCAAATTTCCCCAAATTTGGAGGGAAGCAACCGTTTTCCAATATATAAAAATGGCAAGGATAAAATTTGAGCCCAAATAGCTATAGACCCAAGCCTTAACATTGTGTAGCAAAATATTAAGAAAATGATCAAAAAAAGATTTATATGGTATCTAGAATCCCGCAACTGCTATCCAATATGCAATGGGTTTCGCCGTAACCGATCCACGGTGGATCCCTTGTTTTTCCTTGAGACTGCTGTTCGTGCGCTTTTTCCCCATAAAAAAGCACTCTTGGCTGTCTTTTTTGATTTTAAGAAGGCTTACCACCCCCCGGCGGTTCGGGATTTTAAAAAACCCTGTTTTAAAATTGGGGGTTCCCGGGGGAAACCTCCCTTTTTTTATATTAATTTTTTTGTCAGATAACCTTCCGGGGGAAGATTAAAAAACCCTTATCCGAGGGGGTTTTTTTCAAAAAAATGGGGGGGCCTCAGGGTAGTATTTTAAGCTGACGTTATTCGCTATCGCGATAAATAGCATCGTGGGCAACGTCCGTACCTTGTTCATTTCTTTTGTGGAGACTAGCAAATTTTTTTCAGTTCTCAGTCTCCACGGCTGAAAATCCCTTACAATTAGCTTTTAACAATCTGGGATGTGGGCCTCGCATAGTGGCTTTACCCTTCTCAGCGCCAAGACAGGTTTCCCCCTTCCACGATTACCGGAATACAGCAAGTCCCCCTTTTTAAAGAACCATTTGTTTTACCATCTCGGAGAGCGTTAGGTTTCCCGGACTTTTATTTGATTTTAAAAATAACGGGATCCCCCCCAAAACAAAGACTTGAATGCTAGGTGTACAAGGTTGAATTTGCTCAAGTGGTTACCGGGGCCGGGGCCTGGGGTGCTGATAGGGAAACCTTGATGCGCCTGTATAGGCCCTGGTCAGATCTAAACTAGATACGGGGCTTTGTTTTTTTGGGTCAGTGACCCCCGGCGTTAAAGGCTAGAAAAAGGTCCACCATCTGGCATTCGATGCTAGGGGCCTTTGTACCTCCATCGTCAGCCTGTGCGACGCCGGGAGCCCCCTCTTTCCCTTACCGGGGGTCCTATCTTTGGCATTACGTGTCGAACTTTATTGTATGGCGCAGCATTGCCTATCGCCTGTGTTTTCATCCCCCAAAACCGTGTCTTGAGAAACCCAAAAGGCGTAGTACAAGGCCCTTGGGATCAGGAGCATCGTTTCGACACGTGTGGGTAGTCCCCCCAAAAGGCATCCCCCTCCCCAGGGGCGAGTTTCCCTGGAAGATACCCACCCCCAAGCCATTTTGATTTGCCAAGTTCCCCAAACGACCACCCCCCACTTCTTATACGAGAGGACCTTTTAAAAAGCTCCCGCAACCCGCTTTTTGAGGGTTAAACGCATTTATACGGGTGGGTCAAAAAGCCCGGGGGCCTCCGTGGGATGCGCTTTTTGTTTGTGAAAAGGGTCCAATTTTTTAAATTTCTCTACCTGGTGAATCCCTGTTTTTACGGTGAAATATATGCATTTTTTAAAACTCTATGTTTTGTATATCGTAAGGTCACGTTTGTTTTCCCTTGCACGGATTCCATGGGCTCTGTTGGCATTTTCCCCACTCTACTGGGAAACCTCTCGTGCAGATGATTCACGAACAATTTTAAAAATTTATTCATTAAAAAAACCCGGGTCGCCTTTGCTGGATTACTGGGACGCCGTCTTTAGGGAATGAACTGGCTGACCCGGCGGCCCAAAGGGGGCAGCACGCCCCGCCTCCCCGGGCGGTCTGGGTTTTCAGTTTTTAGACCTTAAGGGGTTTTTTGGGTGGGGTCTTACCACCGGCACGAGCATGGGTTCGACCCCTCTCAGAAAAGCGCGGTCCATCAGGGACGGTGTTCGCATGGCTCTCTTCTATAAAAGAAAGTCGAAGAGGAGGGGTCATCGGACGAGATCCCCGTCGGGCATACTTTTATTGACCCCTAGTTTTTTTTTGAGAGGGGGTCCCCCTCCATGTGGAAATTTGCGATGCTCCCCTTAGTGTCACCACATTTTGGTGGAGTGTCGCAGGTAGCCCCTATTCGCCTGGCCCCTTTATTTTTAAAGGTGACCTTCCTTTTTTTTTAGCGACAGGTGAAGGGTTATTTTTTACTCCCTTTTATACCCAGGCGATCTTTTTTAAAGCCATTGAGTCCCTTTTATAAAGGGTATCTGATTTTTTCTCATATTGAGACCTTTTTTAACATTTTGGGATACTTAATGTGTTTTTTTGTCGTTTTAATTTTAAAACTTTAAATAAAAAGATTATTTTAACATGTTAGTTTTGTCCCTTTTTTTAAAAAATATTTTTTAATATTTTTTTTTTTTTTTATTAGAGTGTACAAAATTTTTGGTTTTTTTTAGCAGGGTTTTTTACTCAAATTTTACTTTGGCCATTTTATACAATATGGGTGCCCAAATGATTTTTTTTTCTCAATTGAGAACCATTTCTTTTTATATTGTATTTTTTTAAAGTCCTTCACCTTTTTATATAAACAGGTGAATATTTTTCTCTCTCTATGGGGGATTTTACAATGTACCTTAATGCTAAGGCCCAAAAAGACCTCATGTGTCGATGGGGCCCCTAAAACAAAAAATAATAATAATAATATTTGATCCCCCCCGCCCAGGGTTAAAAGCGCCAGGAGCTTTTCCGGTCGCTGGGTGGTCTGCTCCGATTTCTCCCTCAGGGGAAAAAAGGGGGGGCCTTGGGTCGCTCCACATCCTTCCCGTCTTCCAGCAGCTTGGGGGTCCGAAGGGGCCCGGGGGGGCAGTGGCCCCCCGACTTCCTCCGCCTTCCCCAGGTGCTCTCTCCCCCGCCGATTCCATCGCCTGATCCTCCCCCCCGGTCCCTCTCCGCCTCAGACAAAACCAAAAACACACGCCCCCACCCTCAACAGTCCCCCTCACCTCCTCCCCCCCCTCTCCTCCCTCCCCCAAGCCGGCCCTTCAGGGAAAGGCCCCCTCCCAGCAAGTCTCTCCAAACTTTCCTCAATTCAGCAACGCGGGGGAGTGGAGGATCTCCGCCGCGCCACAGTGCCCCCCCTTTGGGACTTCCCAAGCGCTGACGGGCGCCCCGGGCCGCGACACACCTGCCCCCAAACCCGGGCAGACACCCCCCCAATTTTCCCTCCCGCAGTGACCCCAATCCTTCCCCTCCCGCCCCTCGCTAATTCCTCTCTTTTTTTCCAAGTCCCCAGCTCAGCCCAGGTGGTGTGGCTCCGGGGTAAACCCCAAAGGGGGGAATTTCCATCCGATCCAGTCGAACGACTGGAGAGGCCTCCCCCCCCTTTGGGCGCCCCAAACGGGGGCGTCTCTTCTCCCTTCTCGTTCCTAATAATTTTGTAGATCGATGTTTTATGATAGACAGAGAAAAACAAAATAGTTAAGACTTACCCCATTTTTTTGTTGACGGGGCGGTGGGGAACGACACAAAACCACCTAACGCACCTTCACCCAAACGGGAAAATTTAATACTGACTGTAAGAGAAAGGGAAGTTTTAAGCCCAAAGCCTTGGGGTTTAATGGACTTTCGCATAAAGAGATCCCTCCGAGAAGATTCCGGAAGCCCACCCTCTCTCGAAGGAAAAAACTTGCCTTTCTCGTGTTCCTTTTTTATTTTAAAAAAGTTATTTCCCCCCCTTTTTTCCCCCTCTTCCCCCCTTCTCTCTTTAGGGTATATATTTTGGTGCCCGTGGGTACGAACTTTACAAATTGGCCGAGTCATACAGGGGTGGATAAGCCCGGGTTTCTACTTCATAAATGTAAGTCTAAATCCATTTCGGCAAAAATTAAAACCTTTATTTTAAAGTAAATCTTTTCCCAAATTCATTTTTTTTTTTTTTAAATAACCTAAAAAATCTATCTACAGTTAAGAACAATTTTTTTTGAATCAAATTTTTTGCAAGGTCAGGGGGACTTGGCCCTAGAGTCCCCAATAATCGATTTTATCGATTTTGTACTGTATTGTTTAAATTTAAATTTTGCGGGAACTATGTTTGCATTTGAATTTTTTTTTCTTATTGTGATACCTATTTCTTTTCTTTATGGGGGAATATTTAGAAAATCGAATTTTAAAATACTTTTGTCATACGCTATGAGCCTTTTTTATGGGAAAAATTTAGTATTTGAATTTAACAATCTTATTGTTACCCATGAGCCCCTTTAGTATGGACAAAAATTAGTTTGGAATTTAAAAATACCTTATTTTCATAGCTTGACCTTTGTTGTGGACAAATATTGTTTTTGAATTTAACATATTTTAAAATTGCTTTACCTATGACCCATTTATTAGGACAAATATTTAGTATTTAAATTTAAAATATTTTATTTCATACCTAGACCATTTTTTATGGAAAAAATATTTAGTATTTGTTTTAAACTTTATCTTATTTCATACGCAAATTACCATTCCCTAATGGAATTTATATATGTGGGAAAATTAGATTGTCTTGTTTTCCCTTGACTGGTGCCTTTTTTTAAAGGATTTAAAATTAATGATGGGAAACCAAATGATCAGTTTTTTTTACTATGCCCATTTTTAAAGGGGGGACATCTTAAGTTAACATTTAATAATCTGATGATATTTACCATCTGAATTTAGCTTTGACTTAATTAAAAGTTTTGAATTTATTCTATTTTTTTCATTCGCAACATCAACAATGTATATATTTGGGAACTGTTAAAAAAACTAATTGAGTTTTGGCTAAAAATAGACTAACTTTGACTTTTACTATTATTATTATATTTTATCCCCCATTCCCCAAGGAATCCGTCAAAAGTTTTTGGTTTAATATGAACTTTACTGAGGTGAATCTCTTGCCGTCTGGATGAGATAGAGGGTCAGTTTTAAATAACCTCAGCATCGCCCCTGGGTTAAACCCCCCCCCCCTTTTTTTTTAGTGTTTTTTATTTTCGATGTATTTTGTTGGATTGCCCCCTTCTGGATGCTACACCTTTAAAAAAATCCCCAACAATAGACCCTGGAAAAACTTGTGTGAAACAGAGCACACAAAAAAGACCTATCCAAAAAAAATTATTGTCTCAACAATTTTTTACTTTAAAAGCTACCAATAACACTTTCAACTTTCTTAAAAGAAGTAAACCCCTTTGCATAAAAACCCATAAACAATTCCTATTCAACTTCCTGAAAAAAAAAAAAAATTCAAGTCCACAATTCACAAAAACAACAATTTCTCAAAAACTATTTAACAAATTTAACTAATTCTTACTTTAAAAGCTGCCTAGTAACACTCTACAACTTTAATTTAGATGAAATAAACCTCTAGCACTAACATTAAACTGAATTTAACAATTCCTATCACAACTACTTAAAAAAATTTACAAGTCCAGCAATTAACTAAAATAACAATATCTCAAAAACTATTTAACCGAATTAACCAAATTTTACTTTAAAAGCTCCCTAATAACACTCTACAACTTTAGTTTAAATGAAAATAACCTCTAGCACTAACTATTAACCTGATATTTAACAAATCCTATCACAGACTCCTGAAAAATTTACAAGTCCTACTATTCACAAAAGTTAACTTATCTCAAAAATTTACTAACCGATCTCAACAAATCCTACTTTAAAACACTCCTACCACCTAGTTACAACTTTAATTTAAATAAATGTAACCTTTTAACAACAAAAATAACAGTATTATAAACAGATACCTGTTTGAAGTGGCTGAAAACACAGAAAATAGTTAAAGTCCACAACAACAAATACACTTATCTCAACCAATATCTAACCAATTTTGATAATTCCTGCACTAGAGCCCTTCCTAACGATGTAATGAAACTTTAATTTGAATGCCTAAACTCTCTAAACCTTCAAACTAACTCACTATTAACAAAACTACCTCTGCAATAGCCTAGAAAAATTAAAGTCCCAGCTCACCTATTTCCTTAAATAACTCTTTATTAGATCGACCTATCTGTCTAAAATTTTACAGAAACCTTCCTAGCAACACACTCTTAGTTTTACCTATGCAAGTTACCCCTAACGATTTACCTAATTCCAATTATTTCTCAACAAAGCCAAATATCACAATCCTAGCCAATTACTCTTGTACTTCTAACACAATTTACTCAAGAAAAACCCTAGTAAACACCTATCCAAATTTTTATAGCTTGTAGTACTAGTTCTAAGCTACCTAATAATACCTATTTTAACTCCTAACTCAATACCAAAAACTTAAATTTAACTTCAAAATTTGTTGACTCACCAGAAAGACCTTATCTCCACGGCACCTAAAAAAGGACACAATTAACACAAATACCACAAATTAAGCACTCACAATCACTTTAGACCACTATTTAGAGAGTGAAGCCCCCCTAACAATAATATTTATCACCAATAACCCAAAAAAGTACACAAATCTTAACTTCCAAAACCCAACAGCGTGCTATTCAAGATGGCGGCGGAGACACAAAATTTTCACCAAACACTAATTCACTCTTATTTCAGCTAAATACCACGAATCAACCCAATTTTCTCTCTAGAGCTCAATAAAACACTATTAAACACAATAATCACAGTTTAAATCAGTAAGGAAGTAAAAATAGCACTTAAAAGTACTTTTAAAACCGGAGCAAGAAAGTTAAGGTGTAACCTGGCACTCGAGCTTATAGTCGAGTAGTACCAGATGCAAATCTGTTCATGAGTACAGTGACTAGGGGATATGTTGGGGACTATAACACAAGAGGACTGACCATCTGGCACCGTGAGTACTTCAGATCCCAGATCTTTGTTCCTTGTCTGAGAGTTGCACTCTGATTGATCCCAACATCTTCCTGCTCCTAGCAATTGTATGTGGACTTAACATGAATGTTGAAGTCACATGTCTTGTACATGGGAACATAGTGATCTGCCACAGTGATGCCCACCAGCTTTAAGGACTCTTCTGTCCCATCTGAGGATTTAGTACACAGTGTGGATCCCGTGTGCAGTATGGCCATCCCTGACGAAATGGATCATATAGCTCTTATCAGAGTATAGTTGACCTTCAGAAGATAGGTATAAGGAGGTCATCACATGATCTGGCTAAGCCCAGGGTGTTGCTGACGGCAAGGCCCAACAACCACAGCAGATGAAACTGACACCCTTCTGCTTGAGGGTCTAGCCTTATGTACTGTCGCCTCATCTTGAAGGTAACCAGACACTTATTAAACCCCTTTTTCCTACTTAGTCAAGACTGAAAAAGAACTAAGTCAACTATTAATTATCAAAAAAGAACAAAAAGGTGGGGGATAGTACCAAAACACGTGGTTTCCCACGAGGTTGTTCAAATCACAATCCATTTATCAAAAGGATTTATAATTTATATTTATTAAGAGAAAAACAAAATTTAAAAAGGATTATAAAATAAAACATTTAGTGAGGTTAAATTTAAAGACAATAAAAAGGAAACATTTTACATTTACTACCTTACCGATTTGTTACAAACACCCATCACAAAGATGTCTCCATCAGAAGCTCATAGAAACAAACATAGTAAAAAAATTTTAATTTTAAATTTAAAAAAAAAAAAAATACAAAAAAAAGGGGTACAAAGATATGTAATTATTTAATAATGATAACCAAGATTGAATTTTTCCATTTATAATATTTTATTAAAAACTTTTTGTTCCTCAAATTCCCGTTCCCGATCGCTATTTTTCATTTCAAATTTAAATTTAGTCCAATAGACCCCAAGCACCTTTGACCCCCGCGGGGATATGTTTTGGGGCCGCTACCCTATCCTTGCCCCAAATACGGCAGGCCGATAATATTGCCCCCGCTGCATCGTACTGTAAAAAACCCTGCCCCTCACAGGGCCGTAAATTTGATAAGAGGTGGAAAGGTTAAGGCCCGTCCAGCCCCATCGAGGGAAAAAAGGTCCAGGAAGTGGTGGGGGCCCCACCCCCGCTTTCTGGTAATGTCTCACAGGGGAAAACGAAGTCTAAAGCGAGTAAGCCCATTAACCTCAAAGAGTGATAAATGGTGAGCACAGTCGGACGTATAAATAAAAAAAACTGCGTGATGGCACATAATGATACAGACAACAACTGATTTCCATCCTAAAAGTAATGGAAACTCGAAATACCGGAGAAATAGCTCATAATGGGTAAAGGTGGAACCTCAAGGTTCCTCAATGTTTGCAAGGGGGGGCACTTGCATGACCTCGACTGCGGAGCATTAGGTATCTGTGAGGAGCTTTCCCCCAACACTCACCGAAGTGTCCCGTATTGGCACCAAAAAGAAGGACAAGATAAAAAACTGAACAATATCCAAACTTTGCGACACCCACCCTTCCAAAGAGGCCGAGCAGTTTTTCCACTGCCAGGGCCCGGCGAAACCCCAAAACCCTGGCGCTGTTTCAGTGTCGGGAAATTTGGGCATCATCGGATGCCGTGTAACCGCCCTGTGGGGTTTTGGGGACAAGAGGCTCACGAAACCCCTGTGAGTCTCCGAGTTCTGCAAAAATGAAAGGGGTCACACTCTGCCTGGTTGGCCGTCCGAAATGGAAGGAAAAAAAAAAAGCCCTGGGATTCAACCCGAAAAAAATATCTCATATCCCAGGCACGCAAGATACGCATCTATCAGGCCCCGGTTTTCCAAACACAACCCAGATGCACCAAAACTTTTAACGTCCCAATTCCATTGCGCTTTAAAAAACTCGCAAAACGTACGCGACCGTGCCATTGGTCTCTGCTCGAACACCGTATTGAAAACGCGCCAACCAAGGTTTCGCCGAAATTGTCGATAGGGGAAAAAAACTACCACCAAGTCGCCCCCCCCCTGTACCCCCAGGGGGGCTCCTCGGGGAACCCCCCCACCCCCCCCGGGAACACCCCCACCCCTCCCGGGGAAAAACCCCGAGCCCCCCTCGGGAAATAAAATTACGTGCGGCCACTGTTGAGCCTCATTTGCTCTGGCCACCAGAGCCGGGATTTTGGGGCAAAAGGGGTGAGGCCGAAAAGGCACCCCCGGGTGCCTTGAAAAAGGACAGCGATGACCCCCGAATAAAAAATTTTAAAGAAAGCGTCGAAGGCCTTAACAAACCCTTTCGCGCAAGGATCCGACTCCCCAGTCTCTCCAAAAAAAGCGAACCCTCCCCTGAAGCGGGAGGCCCCAGGAAGACGGGGAAAGGCAAAGAGGACCTAAAAACCCCCAAAACCAAATTTTTTATTATTAAGGGTTAGGACAGGGTTTGCGGGATAACTAAATTTTATATTAATAATTTGACGCTACTCAAGGGAATTTGTAGGGGTTTCTATCTGGAGATAAAATTTAAAACAACAAATTTCTCCCTGCATCCTTCCTTTTTGTGTTTGCAGGAGACCCACCTCCCCCCAAATGACAACCCGTGTTTCGGGTCGATGTGTACGCAGAAAAGCCTTTCTTTGTGGGGGCTAGCGGAGGTTGGATATTCGCACGAAGCAATATAATCACACAAATTTTTAATATCTTTTTGATCTCCAAGGATTGCTGTCGAGTCTCCCCCCTTTGGAGGTAACAAATGTCGCATCTACCTCCCCCGGGGGAAAGGGGTCCTAAGAGGGGTTTTAAACAACCCCCCCCCCCTATATCTCTTGGGGGACTTTTAATGCGCATAACCTTGTGGGGGTCCAATATCACTAGCAGTGGAGGATGGTAAGGAAATTTTTGTCTCGGGGAAACCCGGGGTTAAAGAACACGGGGGGGGGCCCAGACCACTTCTCTACCCTTTTAAAGGTTATCCTCTGCCACGACCTAACATTTTGTAGTCCCGGGATCGCTGCCCACTTCCTTTGGGGGGTCCATGGGCCTATGTGGCAGTGATCATTTTCCCATCTGCTCTCAAAACCCCTTGAAGATCCTCCCAGTACACGCGGTACCCCAAAGGGTGGTAAAAAGTCTAAGGGATAAAATTCCGGAGCTCGCCGTACTCGACAACCCCATTCTCCCGACGTCGATATTTTAAAGGGTGGGGTTTTCTCGACGGTCATCGCGGCGGCGAGTCTTCTATCCCTAAATCCCCGCCCCCGTCCGTTCCCTGGTGGGGAAAGAGAATGTCGGTTGGCTGTTTCGATCGTGAAGGGCCCTTGCCTTTCATCGACTCCAACTTTGGAGAATTGGAAACATTCCGGTTTTCGTGCTCGACTCGCCGTGTTTTCGAGAAAGCAAAAAAGATTTTTGGGGAAAGTTTATTTCTACCCTTTTCAATTTCCACTCCCCCAACTAAGGGTTTTGGGGCAATATACGTAAATTAAGTGGTAAAAAATTCCCCTTAATATAAAACCGCCCTCATGTCTAACGGTTTTTTTTTCTCCTCCCCTTGGAGGTCGCCAAAAAGTTTTGGGGTCGAGTTCGCCCCTATTTCAGCCTCGGCTACTCAAAAGAGTTCGGGCATAAGCGCAGCATCGGCGCCTTACTTGATTTTTGGCCAAATCGGGGGGGGGATTATAACTCCCCCCTTTTTTTTTAAAAAGAACACCTATCCCTGTCCCAGCGGGCAAAACAACTTCTCCCCCGGGTGATATCCATTTCGAAATGTTCGCCCCCTTCCCCCTGCTGGGCGGGGGTTCCCCCTTAGACCTCTACAATTTTGTTTGGGAAACTCGCAATTCCCCAAAACTATGGGGGCAAGCAAAAGTTTTTAAAAATAAAAAGTGGAAGGATAAATTAGAGCCAAAAGTAAACCGATAGCCCTTAACTAGTTGTGTATCAAAATATTAAGAAAATGATCAATAAAAATTTTTGGTATTAAAAAATCCCGCAAACTACTATCCCAATATGCAATTGCGTCGCCGTAACCGTCCCTGGATCACCTTTTTTGCTGAGACTGCTGTTCGGAGCTTTCCCCAAAACACACCTTTTTTGGCTGTTTCTTTTTATTTAGAGAAAGGTTACGACACCACCTGGGGGTACGGGATTTTAAAAACCCTGTTAATTGGGGGTTCCGGGGGAACCTCCCTATTTTTTTTATCTAATTTTAGTCAGATAGACCTTCCGGGGGAAAAAACAAAACCTTATCCGAGGATTTTTTTTTAGAAAAAGGGGGGCCTCAGGGAGTATTTTAAGCTGTACGTTATTTGCTTTGCATAAATAGCAGTGGACAACGTGCGCGACCTGTCCTTCATTTTTTTTGTGGGTACTACGCAATTTATTTTCAGTTCACGAGTCTCCACAGAGTGAACGTCATTAAATTAGCTTTTTAACAATCTGTGGGGTGGGGATCGCATAGTGGGGTTTTTCTTTCAGCGGGCCCAAAACGACGGTAGTCCACTTTCCCCAATTACGCGGGAAAACAGCAAGTCCCCCAATATTTTAAAAGAAACCTGTTGTTTTACCCGTCTCGGAAGGGGGTTTAGGGTTCCGGGGCTTTTATTTGTTTTTTAAAATAACGTGGGCCCCCACAAAAACTTTAATCTAGTGTATCAAGGGATTTATT